>CAJNOQ010001863.1:0-27864 GCA_905250885.1 Didymodactylos carnosus | reverse complement strand
ACGTAAAACTGCGTAGGAAAAAGGATGAGAGAAGCCAGCTCAAGCTCAAAAATCAAATTTCAAAAGTAAACTTCAAAAATGGCACATTTCACTTTCGGTCCAAATTTTGATTTAACCCTAATAAGAGCCCCGTTCAACTTTTTTCAAAATTTTTTTTATATTCGCACTCAGCACGTCAAAATCTATATTTCTAGCTATCTCCCGATTTTTTTTGACCAAATCCTATTTGGGATCTAAGAGCCGAACCTCGTAACTTTCGACCCCCGTAACTTTATAGGGAAGGTGTCTACCGGAAATCTGTCTATCTCACAGTGCTCAGAATTCAATGGCGCCAATCCTCGTCAGTTTATGTTGTTGCACAATTTTTGAAACTGATCGATTGAGTCGAATTACTAATAGTATGATCATAGATGGTACGGTTGGGGTACTATTTTTTCCCGAAAATTAGAATCAAGACAAAACACACTTCCTTCAATACTTTTACGTAAAAGCTCATTCATTTTCTAGCATCGGCTCTGGGATATCTTTCTCATTTTTGGCTTACACTCTGTGGATTTGATGGTAAATATAGTCGACATCACGTACACTAAGAACGGTGTGTGTGTATGATAATATTGTATAAGAAAACTGTTAGACTTATAGATTGTGTTACTCTTGAACGTACTCTAAAAAGAGTTTCTCTAATTTCTAGTCACCAATTTGCGAGAAAATCTTCACTACTCTCTGTTGTTATCAGACTTGTAGAAGATTTTCTTCTACTTGCTAGAGTATTACGTTTACTCTAAGATGTAAAGAGGACTCATTCTTATTCGTGAATATATTTTTGTTTGACAAAGGTGAGAATCTTTGCTAGTGTTTAGAAGAATCATGTGCCGCTAGAATTCAGGCAGCGTCTATCTTATTTAGCGAGAAATATTATATCGTTTATTAGAGAAATATCTTGCTGAATTTTAGCTATCAATTTTCGATCAGTAGAAGAGATTTCTTGCTAAGATGACGTCGTATATTTCACTTGTTTTGGTTCTATCATTTACCCACTAACATTACGCTATACGTTTCTTTCATCTATATTGCTTTAGCATTCATCCACATCTATATAACATTCTCATTAAAATACTCAAACTTACTATCAATGGATGTAAAGCGTCCACAGTTAAAATTTTTTAATAATCTTTCCATCTGCTGATTTCTGAACCCAGTCCCAATTCTGAACTTGCCTTGAAAGGACGGACAATCATATTTTCAAATTCAAATTAATGGTGAAAATCATTACATTCCTAAGAATACTGCTTGCTGGTACTTCATAAAAAAAAAGCAAAACTCATATATCCAGTGGTCGTCTGGAGCGAGTACAACAACCATTTCATCAAGAATAAAGTGTTCTGTTATTGTCAGGTTTTTTGAAGTTGTGAAAAAGCATTTTTTCTCTCATACAAAATTTCATCTCATAATGTGCGAAACCTCGGTATAAAATCACATTAATGTTCGAAGCCGTTATAAAGTAGTGAATATCAGATCTTATCTGTTGCACAGGAGATAACGGTATAGTCAGAGCACCTCATTCACGGTATGTAGATTGGATATAACAACGAACTGATATTAGCATTAACATATACGAATACACTTTCTCTAAAAGTGCAAGCGTGAATATTGAACTGCATCAAACATCAACTTTGCTCTCACATTTTTCGGTTATATGTCGCATCAAAATTGAAACATACAACAAGGAAAGTAGCCCTACTCAGAAATGACCAAGATAAAGATTTGGTAACCAAAAAGAACATCTGAATTTTTCGTCTGGAGGAAGTTCGAGATATAAACTACAGTAGTCTATTAAAAAGAGCGAAATTTAGATAATTTACTTTAGTTTAGCTTTTAAACACTAAGTTTGGTAATAAAGAGATACATTTGCTCTGTTTATGCTGACAAAATGATTCTGATATGATCCTTATATGATCCTCAATCCTTCTATTACGATTCTATATGATATCGTAATCCTTGAAAAGCGTTGTTTCCTCCTTGTAATAACTCCCTTCTTTCAAGTCCGTGGAATCTTACAGACGACCAAAAAGTCAAGTTAAAGGAGATGTACTATGTTCTTTTATCTTGTTCGACGATACCCACGATCATCAGCAACATTTCCGCGAGACTACCGCCTCCAGACTGTCATTAGAAAAGATACACTTCTTGAAGTGCGTCCATGAGAAGCCTTGTTTCCATCCACTAGTATTCAGAGTTATACACTTTTTGTTGCATCCTCTGCTAACTTTTACCAAGTATAGCTCGTTTCGCAACGTACTTAAAAGTATCGTTCCGAATACACCCAGCAGACGTTCATTATTAGGCTGAAAGGCGAAGCAGATGGAAGAAGAAGCAGTAACCACTACGAACTTTGAAAAGGTCGTGGAAACATAGAGCACAAGATTCTCTATCTATTGATGTTAAATACTTTACTTTTAGCATCGGACTTGATGATCGAAGGCTTACACAAATCGATAGATGTATACAGAAAACAAGAGAACGCAGCTGGATGATTGAGTAGGTGTTAATCTTTTAAATTTTGCGCTCACAAGAAAACTTTATTTGAAAAACAAAGTCGGCAGCTTTGTAGATCAATGAATTCTCTATTGAATGAGCTCAAAAGCGGGTTTTCAAACGATTTTTGGTACCTGAAAAACAGAAAACAAAACTGGCTGGTTTAATCTAATCTAATTGTACACGTTTTACAAATTGATCATTCCATTAACCTTAATAAAAGCTTATCACTCTATACAGTGTATCGGGTGGCCTAGATAAAATGAGATACATTTGTTCATTGTTTTTGAGGCACTGTCCAATAGTCCAAAGAGTTCGGTCTAAGCTCAATCGATAGAGAATTGAATTCTCTACAAAATCTGCTAGTTAAATCTTTAATAGCATTTTTCTCGTTTGAGTAACATTCAAAATATTGAATGGTGCTGAGTTGTCGAATTGCGACGTGCTTTTATCGTGTCCTTTTTTGAGATTTTTAACCCATTGTCTGAGGTTCGATAGTTGATTTTTCTAGGTAGAAAAATAGAGAATTTTGTGCTCTATCGGTCTCACTCATTTACAACTTCATACAATGTTTCTGCTACGTCAGCTGGACTCATAATTAGTTCTCAACCGGCTTTTCAATTTTTTCAAATTAAACTAATTTTTTTAAGTAATGGTTTCAATTCAGAAACTTTGTTTATATATCAAAAGATGGAGAATTTTATCTGGATCACCCGATCTATGAAATATTTATTTTTTAATTTATTCTTGTGCATTTTTTCTCTGCTGAACACTTGTCTCGGAAGCAGAAAAATGAAGGTTTTTTAAACAAGACAAGAAATGGCGAAATAACTCCATCTTACAAACTATATTCATAAGAATTTTATATTCCACTTTAAAATGCCCAAACACTTATGAATTTTTAGAATGTTCTTTGTTATCAAAGTATAAGAGCAAAACGGTTTATGTACTTGACGTTCTTTTATCTTTTTTGACAGATAAAAACTATTGTTTTCTGCTTTCAAAATGAGAGAAAAAAAAGTAGAAAGTACAGTTAATACTTCTTTTGAATGCAAAAAAGTTTTTTTTACTTTAGGCTTTAAAAAGATATTTATTTTATGAGTCTAACTGTGCGATAGTTGAAGCATATATTAAACTGTTACATAAATATGACTGAGTGCTTAGCTTGATGTCTTATCTATAAGTGGGTACACATGTATCTAGTCACTCTATATATGACTGTGCTACATAAAAGCCGGCAACATCTGACTATATGCATAGCACAGTATCAGCAAAAGTATGTAAAAGTTTTTGTAAATCGAATATAGAACTGCTATGAATAACATGACTTTCAGTCTTGAAAATACTTTATTCGAGCTTTCGCCAGCTTTCAGTTGGCATCATCAGGAATGTAATAGACATTCGAACAAACGATGGTATAAAAAGAAGCGAACAGATAAGTAGGATAGAACAGAAAAAGAGAAATAACTCAAGGAGAAATAACTCATCTATATTCGATTTACAAATACTTAGTTCCAACTCTACCAACAAATTTCATATGTAAAAGTTCTTTGATATAAGTCTATGCTATAATAGAATACACGATATCTTGATTATGTCAAACAGGCTTTAAGAAAAATACAGAAAAAGATGAATTTTGAAAACGGAATGTCAAGAAACTGTCCGAAGACCTCATCTACTTGAAAAAGTGTCTTATGGCGCAAAGCGTGTAATTAACTCAAATTCTACTTAAATATCACTTTGTTTATGATCAAATGATAACGATTTACAAGCTTGTTTACATAATGCAAGAAACAGGTCTTCAGCATTTTGTTTCTTCACGGTAAGGTTAATCCTGAAAACTTACTTTTGGAAAATTGTACACTACTCGTCTGGTACTACAAAAACTCTCATATTTTTAATTTTAGTAGGATGACTTTTTTCTGTGACGATTTTCTAAAAATTCCGGCAAAGGTTTCTTACAGTTTCTAGCGATAGTTATAGATTGGACTTAGTCACTGCACATCAATCAACTTTTTTTACCAGCGTCATCACAGTGCCTGACTCCACAGCCTTCAACTGGAGCGTCTTTAATGGCTGGAATAGTTGCAGAAGAAATGTGTATTAGGAGGTCGACATAAATTAGAAGAAAAAACTGAGATCAAGCTTAATTCTTATTGTTCTCTCGTTTTCTGATCAAATGTTTTCTGGATTCTACAATCTTCTACTAATCATCGACAATAAACATGATGGTTAGAAAAATGAGTTTGTTCTTAAAACAGTTCTTATTCTGAACGTATTTCAAACGCGATAGAGATAAGATTAGACCAAAAGTCTACTGTCCTGTTTCGAAAAATACAACTTGCTTTTAATAAACCGATAAAAACTCAGACGTCTAGTCTTATGTAGATACAAGCATTGGATGCATTTAGCATTGGCAGTGTTGGTTGTTAGGTCCGATATACGTTGTTGTGTATAAGTAGTTTATTAAGTTACTGAAGATGATCTCTTTTGCATAAAAATAGCGTATATTTATATTTAAGTTTACACGAAAAGTGGAATATTCTAGAGTTGATAAAATACACTGGGAAACTGGGGATACATGTAAGAGATCACAGAAACTAAAGAAACTAAGAACTAACACTGGGGAAAATCCTGATAGAAAGAAAGAGAACGAAAAAGATATCTATAGTAGACAATAAGAAATAACACTGGGGAAGTTCCTGACAGCAAGAAAGAGAACGAATATATATATATATGTATGATACCTATCATACAATTCTTTCTTATGGCACGTCTTTAATATGTGCCATAACAAGTGTATCGGTTATTTCAATAAGCCTTCATCTCTAAGGAGCAATTATACACCTCTTTGTAGAATTCGAATGTTCGTTCTAATTTTGTCACCTCTTATAGAAATATAGAAAATAATAAAACCGTAACTTTTGTTTAATGAGAAGATTTTTATCTAGAGGGATTGTTTCTAATTGACTGGTTTCTGACGGATACTTTTTCACTTGTACTAGTTTCTGAAGTTAGAATATAAATTCTTTTCTGTAATAAATCTGCCAATTTAAATTTTCTACTAACACGTTACACGTGCCACTCAATCGCTGATATTTTATATACATAATTGATTCCTGGTTGCACATAATATTTACTGATTATATGAGTTGAAAATATGGATAACTGAATCGTAATTCGGCTTGACTGAGTGCCATTTCAGATAAATAACGGGCATCATTCGGAACGAGAAGTACCGTATTACATAACACTTATTAAAAGCATTATGAATGTTATCCACATAAAACATCTACTTTGGTTCCAACTTTAAATCTGCCACGTTTGATGTAATCGGTTGTGCGACTGTTTTGTCTTCACTTAATGTTTGAGCATCTGTGATACTGGACAAAGCAATATTTTCAAATGGACGTGCTTGTGAAGTCGGTCCTTTTTTGTGAATGAGAGGATGATCATTTTCCCATAAATTGTAGGAAAATGAGCTGGTCTCTAAAATAGTGAGTAAAAAATGTATACTCTCTCCTCCTTATACGCTTAGTTGCATTTTTGTCTATGTTTTGAATTAATTAATTTCTTCTTTTTTGTCTCTTAGTTAGTGGTGTAAAAGATACAAGGGGCTTGCTTCTTTCTTCTCATCATTTTATCAACTTTTTTCTATCTTTAATAAAGTTTATTAAAGTCCAATATACGGCAAAAGAATGAACTTGTACTAGCTGGAAATAATAAGTAACCGACAGCTATTTACCTGGTACTTGCGACTCAGTCTGTGATGCTTGAATTGTCCTTGAAGTTTTTGTAAGATCTTGTTTAATATCACTACTAAATTTTTCAAGGATAATGTGTTCATCGATAGTTTTTGATGATACGTCCTTGGATTGGTCAAGGATGTCAAAAGTTGATTGAGTGCTCATATTCTAAGCAAAGAATAAACTATTTATACTCTTCCATTCGCATACAAAGCTTTCCATGTCAACGTGACGGAAAAATAAGGTTCATGTACAGTCACGGAAAAATGCTTTTGCGTATTCAACACACTCGATAAACCAGTAGATTTTCTATTTTTGGCGAGGACACAGCCAAAAGTTTAGGAAAATTTTTGAAACTAATATTATTCTGCTATGAAAATTTTTTTTTCCCATTTTGTTTGAAAATTTCTTACACTTTTGGCAATACTCCTCGCCAAAAATAGAAAATCTACTGGTTTATCGAGTGTGGTAAGTACGAAAAAACTCTTTTTCCTGACTCTAAATGACCTTTATTTTACTGTCGGTGGTATGGACATAGCAACTTTCTTTCCTCGTGAAAATTCTCAGATCAGAAGAAAGTATTACCGAATTTATAATTAAAAATCTTTGTGTTGCTCTAAGAAAACTCTAATATGTATTAAACGTCTCAACATACAGCATCATAACATACAACATCAATATTTCAATACATTTATGCAATTTTTTCTTTTTCTCGAGTTTATTTGCGTTTGAGAGAAAAATATCTAGCTTCTCTTCCTTAACGTGAAAGCAGTTGTTTATTGCGTTCTGCTAATACAATGTGTGTGTATGCACAAAGTAATATTACTCTAACCAACGTCAAAAGCATAGTAGCTCAACTTATGTGTTAGAAAAAACCCATCACTAGCACGTTCTGCTTTTACTCGATTAGTTCGATAGAAGCAAAAACTCTTCACAATACAATGTAAAACCTTTCGACACTAAAGTCATTAAAAAAATGTCGAAATCTCTCAGTAACTGGTAATGAAAAGAGTAAAATGCTACGACAATAAATTCTTTTTAAAAGCGTTCCAAAATTTCTGAAAAAGGTGAGGCTCGAATTTATTCGAATTTATTAAGTCCAACGTCCAGCACTATACTTCACATTTTTCTGAATATTTAACCTGTCTAGCAGCTGAACTAGGCAAAGATTTTTTAAATTTGTCAGATCTTTGATGAAAACTAGAGTTATATGTTTAAAAAAGTCTTTTTAAATAGAATAGCTGAAATTTATCCCAAGAAAGTTAACCAGCAGTTTTATGTTGTCCAAAAAATTCAGAAAAAAAGCGAAGTTGAATAAGTAATTTGTACAATACGTAATCGTAAAGAGCATCGTTATATACACTTAACTTTTATTTATCGTTCTGTATAATTTTTACAACTTAGACAAAATTTCAAAAGAAAAGGTAAAGGAATACAGGAGAAAAACATTTGATCGATACGATCCGTACAACAACCAATGATACATTCTACTGACCATAAATACACATTCTTATTTATGAACACAGAAAATGAAAAATAAACACGCACAAAAAAAAGAAACAATAAGATTATATAGTACAAAGACCAAGGAAATTCATCAATTTTTATGCTCGTCACAAAGACACATTGGTATGATATATACAGAAACATCATACACACTCGAAAATTTTTTATATGAATATAGATAAATACGGAAAATTTTACCAGCAAAGTTATACTTTTATGCATTAATGTAATAATCATACGGCGAATCAACATAAATTACTTTCCACCTGTCTTTGTTGTTGATGATGCAGATGACGCAGCGTAAGATATGTGATACTCATCGTAACACCTGGCCCTTGTTTCATTTGTCATATAATCACATGATATACCACTACTATTAGAACGTGTATCATTATCATTTGAATATGAATAGTATGAATCAGGCATTAACGTGTTTAAATTGAATATTATGTTGTTGTACGTAGTGAGACAATGATACTAAGAACGATTGTTAGCGCGTTGTAGAATAGTACGTCTTCTACCAAAAATATGTAGCATGTGGTCACAGAGAGAAAGAAAAAGAAGTTTAAATAACAATATACAGTTTACTATTTCCATCGATTTTCTTTCTTTTTTAAACCCTGGACAAAAGAAAATTTTATCACAGGACAGAACACATCTTTGAGGAAAAAAGACACTAGTCAGCGAAAAGTTTAGAAGAAAAGATTGTATCGTCAGTTTCTACTAGGGACAAAACGAAAAAGACTATGATATATGATATTCTTTATATACAATATGTACAGCAGTGTTTTCTCTTATGTATACGTCAGCTGTGAAAAGTTATGAGCATCTAAAAATAGCAACAATTCAGAATTCGTTCATACTCTTAGGTTATCATTTCCTTTTTCCGGATAAACTACGATATAACAGTGGAGAAAAGATGTCAAGATTTTGCGTAGTTTCGTCTAAAAATATAGACAATAATAGATGTGAATATATTAGCACTGCAAGTTTACTAAATACTTTTTAGTCTGAAAATCATTGGGATACACTGACAACAATTAACAAAAATATATCTGTTATAAAAATAAATATAAACAGATAATCTGGAACTGTAATTAGTATTGTAAAAAATAGGAAAGATAAGATAAAACGGGTATATCAAAGTTTTAAGCTATGATAGATAATCCACCGAGACAAATATATTTTAAATTCACATAGTCATCAATTCCATATTTCGAGCTGTCTCTTCCAAAGCCAGATTGTTTTATACCACCTATGAGATACAGATATTATAACGACCGTTTGATACAATTTGCCAAATGAAGCTTCAGCAGTTGTGGTTAAACCTTTATTAACGCTAACCATTCCACTTCTGAAGTTTATCAGCAACACGCCAAATTTGAGGTAAATCTTGACTATAAAAATAATTTAAAAGAAAAAAGTACACATAATATGATATTATTCATTACATAAACTTATAAATATACCTGCTTGTCCGACTTCCACAGATTTAGCAATTTTAACAGCTTTTTCTTCTGTTTTAAATCTGAATAATGAAAAAACAATCATAAATTCCATTTTTACTGGAAACTTTAATAACAAAGAGTGATAAACACTCATTTTTTAACATAATAGAGATAGGCGAGTACACAGTTTTTCGATTACGAGTATTTAAAAATTAAACTCAGGCATAAGTAAGTTTACAATATTCTTAAGATCCAGCAAAAGAAAACATAGAAAAGGAAACGCTTTATTTTGACCAATGGTATTAGTATTCTTCCCGTTCTATTCATGAAAACATTTTTTTGCTTTTCATTGGGAAAAACGGTGTCCCTTTAGCAGACTAATATCAAAACACTTTTGAGCACACCCATTTTTGCAACGCCTTTGTCGACAAACAGACTATTTTCCAATAAATTTTTTAATATAGTTTTGCAAATCGCACGACGATCATCAGAGTCTTTTTTAATATTTTTTCCCAGCGTCGAGCAAACTTTTCATGAAAAAGTAAATATTAGACAATTTTAATAGATGTGATGAATGAGAGGAGTCCCGGAAACTTCACACAATGGTGATATTAGTTTTATCGACTACGCTGATTACCGTGGCAACATATATTTCATTCTCGATGTTTACGTAAAGATATAATTTTCCACTGGAACCAAGCCAAAGTGTGCAAGCAACATCCGATAGAATATGAAGAGTTATGATTAAAAAAAATGTTACCACGATAATCAGCGTAGTCGATAACCCATGTTTCCATGTAGTTTCGACATTTGAAAATGTAACGATAAAAAAGTAGTGGTCTCCAAAAAAATCAGCATCATCACGAATGGTAATGTAATAGAAAGTTCACGTTTGAGTAGATTTGTAATAAAACAATTCTTTTATCTGCCAGAAATGCGAAACGTTAGTTTTTCGATTAACTGTTATTTTTTCTATTGATGGTTTTCCAAAGGCTTCCAAGAAACCTAGCAGAAAATCTCTTAATAATTGGATCTAGCTTTGGCAACTTTAAAAGTTTAAACTACATGGTTTAACGAGTTCAAAGAGAACATCAAAGAAACTTTACATTACCATCTCCATTTCCTAGAGAAAATTTCTCTAAAGCTTTGGTTTTTCATTAAAGATCTTCTAAAAATCCTTCAAAACAAAATAATTTCTCAATCAAAACTACATTTTTAGTTCACAATGTCGATTAATTGCTTCTTCTTTTCGAATTATTTCTCATCTTTTTTGTTGACCTGGAATGTTATCAATTAAACTTCGTCATCAGGCATTTTTTGCATCTGTTTACCCGTTTTTTATAAACTTAGCGTCAATTTTACGGATGTACAACAACGAAAATTCTGCGATTTGTACGCTTTCTATTTGCGACGCATTTATGGTTGTTCACATATGGATTACCATTTATTTTTTTCGCTCACAGAAGAGCGAACTCTTACCGATCGTTTTTCGAGTTATTGGATTACGTTTATGTTGAAATTTTCTTCTTTTCCCAATAATGTAGGTTTAGTTCAAACATGGATTATGTATACTCATTTTCAGTTTTACCGAAATTTATCTTTAACAAACTTCGACTTACGAAAAAATTGTAAACACGCTCGACTATTAGCCATAAATATGTAGATGTTTTTGCAGCTTTTTACAATTTTTGGAAACTTTATCGCCGTTCCTTCAATTATCACGTTACCCGTTTTCACGATTCGTTATCCAAAATCCGTTTCTTCCTCTGTTATCCCCATTCGTTTATATTTTAGATGTATAAATGTGTGTAAAAACCAACAGTGAAAATCTCATGTTGTACCCTACGTGTCTTCGACCCTGTAACAACTTACAGAGGTTGCTGCTTCTGTGTTTAAGGTTTTTAAATATCTTTACAATTACTATACTGGTTAGTACAGATACTCGCTTTTTGTTTGCTAATATACAGCAACAAAACCACACTTTAAGATAGAGCAAAATTTGATCTATCCAACAAACATATTCAAAGAGAATTTCATTTATCGCTGAATTTTAAACACAGTTAGAAACTCAATCGATTTTCTCTTTTACGTCTCATTTATTGCCTCTATTACTTCTATGCTGTTCATACATCGAAAGTCTTACATTTTATTCGATTCTTCTTTCCAATTTGGCGCATTTATTCCATATTCTCTTCTCTTTTTTTCCAATGTACACACTGATGATTGATCTCAATATGGTCTTTTCTTCAATTGTGAGTATTGCTGTTTGGAATGTGATATTTGGCTGAATATGAATAATCTGACATATATTCCACTGCGTGGTACCTGTAGCTATTATTAAATGTTTATATAGTATGCAGGTATAGTTTCTTTTTTTTTCAAAATTAGAAAATAATTATGTCTCGTGGTATGTAGCGTTTAAAGAAATCGTGTAGTGATGTGACTATCGTATTGGAAGTCGGGCGAATTTTTGGCCAAGCATTAATCTATGCTGTGTCACTCGAATGTTGTTCAGGCAAATTTCAAATTCTAACTAAACTTACCTTTGACTACTATGCATATCTTAAATATAAATAGCAATATCGGCATTTGTCATTGCTTGTAAAACAGTAAACAGGTAGTATTGGCTCATGATATGTTTGAAATTGTTATTGACCTTTGTGATATATACACTGAAGTCCGACTATATCACCGTATCTGCTCTTGATCTCATATAACGTCAATGAGATGCGAACTATGTATATAACTGAGGAGCGATACTCAATGAGATCATTTATTATTTATACGTACTACACTGGTTGTCTCACCTAATCTAGCACAATAAAATCGAGTCAATAGGCTGGCTCAATCGATATTTGTTTAAACAAGTGCCCGACAATCGAGATAACTCTTGAAATAGACAGCATAAGCCACTATGGGGACTTCAAGAAAATTAGTACATTCGAATAGTCTATGAATGTTTTGCGAATAACAAGAGCACTCTATCTTGTAGTTTTCAGATATTTCTCATTGAAACTATAGAATATAGCTCGATAAAATGGTTGACACTATTGTTCTCATTATTATTGCCATATTCATTCCACCATTAGCCGTATATCTTCATGAAGATGCTTGTAATCAAGCGGTACTAATCAATTTAATATTGACAATTTTATTGTGGTTCCCTGGTAAGTAAAAACGCCTTCTCTGTTTTATTGATTTATTCACCTTTTTTTTCTTTAATTCGATAGGTTTCATTCATGCTCTTTATGTGATATTACGAACAAATTAAAGTGTCAATCAGAGACTCATGAGTTACATGACAAATTGACGTTTTACCCTTTTTTTTATTGTTTGAATGTTGTGAACCTTTTAAAATCTTTTGCATAAATCTTTGCTGGTTTTCACAAACAAATTGTTTTGGCGATGCAAGACATATCTCTAGAATTTCTTCATCACTCTAAGCCTGTTCATTAGATTCATCTAACAATGATTATATTCGCCACGTTGATTAATCTTTCTTGAGCGCACTTATTTGTCCAAAACATTCAGGATGAAACATCAATGATATAAAAACTCAGCTTCATTTTCTGTTTCTGCATCGCAACTTCAGATTATATTCGATTTACTTCTGTTAACACGATCAGCGTATTTCTCAAACCATGTGTTTCATGTTAATGAATGGAAACAGCAGCACTAGCTGTTTAGTTATCCGTCCTCCGGCTACAGAAGAATGATAAACTATGTTTGCTTTAACTATAAAAAGCCAGTATTTATCTGTTTAACTGCCTACTACAAGCTCGCAGAATAGTCTAATGTAAATGACCATATTATATGACCTGTTTTAAATCTAAAAGAAATTGGAGATTTTTATAGATTTGGGAAGATTTTTCAGAAAGCCTTTAAGCGAAATACCCCGTTTCAATTTTGTTCGATGTGATAATCACGTTCAGCGGACATAATTAACAATATACCAAAGTTTTCAGTTAGTTGGATATTTTAACTCAAATAGCTTTCGGGTGTCTGTCAGTACTTTAAAATTTAAAAAGTAATATATTGTAGAGCCATGCATTAGGTGGATATGTCCATCGGCGGACACGGACATGTACAAAAACTGTCCATGTCCGTGACCGTTCATGCATCAAGAAAAGTGTAACCGCAGTGACCAATAATTCTGCCACGCCATCAACTAAAGCGAAGAGAGTAAGAACCAGCAAAACCCACGACGAAAAAAGCATCATATAAACTTTATCATCGCAATAAACACTGCGATTTCAACGTTTTTCACAATTTTTGACCAATTTTAACAAAGTTTTTCCAAGTTTCAAGGTCTTATTTGGAAAGGTCATGAAGAACTGAATCGAACTATGTATCTATCTCATTGAGTGGAGACTTCATTATTGCGTAGATTCGTGTTTTTCAATTTTGACTAACTTCGACAACTTTTTTCCGAGTTTTGAGGTCATATTTAAAAAGCTTGTAAAAAGTTGATTCGAACCATGTGTATATCTCGTGAGTTTAAGTCTTTATTATGGTATAAAACTGCGTCTAACATGGAAAATTACCTGTTTTTTTCGATTTTTCGCGCTTTTGGCCGAATTTTTTGTCCAAATGAAGTTTTATCCGACTTACGTATCTAAAAATTTTAGACCTTGATATGGCATGAGCTGAGCGCACAAATTGGAAATCTGAGAAACACCGCCTTTCAATAACTTTTGACTTTTCGTTTACCAGTTCATTTTTTCGAAATACCAATGTCATATTCATGATCCGCGTCCAATTTTGAGCCTAGTGATGTATCTTTTTCTGATTTTGACGAAAAATTTTTTCGATGTTCCAAAGGGGAAACTTTGTCTTAAAATTTTTGATGAAAAACGGAAGTAGTTTTCTGGAAAAACAAATTAGCCTTACTTGTTCAGAATTCAACCCTGATTCTAACCACGTAGTTTTTTCTCGATAATTTTTTGGGATGAAAAATAGACTTACCGCCACCAGTCCTTTGTTTAAGGACACATTGAAAAACTTTTAACTTTTTTTCATGGTAACAATTCAGTTGAACGCTACGGATAACGTATTTGGCCGTAAGAAAGGAACAAACAATGAGAATATAGTCTATATCTTTTTTCTTCTTTTCTGCTTTTCTCAGCACATGTTTCTACCACACTGGAAAAAGAAAACGGTGTTCATCTCGGTGTTCTATATCAATATGTAACTAGCAGGGTTCTCAGATGTCCCCCATTCGACCATTTAGTTCCCCAGTCAATAAATTTCCCATGGGGGACATATTTCGTCCCCACTGGCAATTTATTTGAAGTCCTACTACTTGAGCGTCATATTTGAGATGAAAAGATTGGCGGGTTATTACATAATATGCAAAGATTTATGCCCTCTTTAGCATATCTTGTCATAAAGATCATTACCATATAGGTGTTTGGATAGTTTATAATAAATAGAGTTATTCTGAGATTCGTAAGCCGCCTCCAAAAACATCACTCTTCATGTCGTGCGCGCGTCTCAGAGTTTATCAGACGTGCGATATGAATTTGTCGATAGAACTTAATTGAAAGGAAAAATCTATTGTTTGAAATTTGAAAAATTAGCTTTGAACGAATGACTTTAAATTAGACGACAGTGTAATTCTAACGATAAATGGTTAAAAAATTCACAATATTGATTTTAATCTATTTGTAATATGTGAGGGTGAGCTCATCGGGTATTTTAGATTGACATGACATTATTTCGTTAAAATGAGCGTCCATCATTTTGTCCCCCATTCGGAACTTTCTGTCCCATATTCGAAAAAAATAATTTGAGACCCCTGGTGTATAGTCTGCTGTTATTCTTGCTTCCTCGGAAAAATAAATAAATATCTTTTTCACTTCACAATTGCATTAAAAATGAAAATGAATGAGAAGGAATCGGGTGAATTAATTAAGCAAAAGAGCAAAAGTATTCAAATTGAGAAATCTGAAGGAATCGCTTATCAAAGTCAAGCTTGGAAAACATTTTCTCTCATACGTCATGATACAGTTCTTCAAAATTCGTTCAATGTCATAATTGTAAAAAGTTAATTCCATATTAGCCAACTTCTGGCTCAAATCCTCTATTGCGTCATATAATTAAATTTTCATACGCAAAACTTGTCTAAAATACGCGAACATTCTATGGACATGGACAGAAAAAACGTGTCCATGCAGGTCTCTAATTATTCGTCCTGTTCAGCTTTATTTCATTTATTCTGCTCGATTCATTAAAGGGGAAAAAAATATTTCCACAACAGAAGAGAATCAACAACAACAACAAAATAACAGAAAAGCATGCACAGTATTAAAGTAAAAGAAAAAGAAACACCAGTTCTGTACATGACAAGAACTTACAACGAAGTACAAAGGTCTATTTTTCAATGGAGTAAAGAACTGAACTCAAGGTGTTAAGAAAAAACTTAAAACACAAGGAGCAACAGAGGATGCGAGGGAAAGCAATTTATTAATTCATTATTTTGTTTATCAGACAGAATTGATATAGTTATATGTATTTAATATAGGAAGGTAAAAGACAGACAAGCTATAAAGTAAAATATACACATAAATAAGAAAATTAAAATGATATAAGTAGATAGAATGGAGAACTAGTTATATGGATTGATTCAACTGTCACTTATCCTTTCAAGTAGAAAAATATAGCCGAAAAAACAAACGTTTGATATTAAGTTAATCTGTAGGCATAAAAAAAAATAGTTTGTAAAAGAAACAAACAAATATAGCAAAAAAATATATATAAAAAGTAGTAGTACTTATTTTTATTTATGTTTACGTATGCAAACGACTTAATGTCCAACAAAGGAAGAAAACATCACAACTAACTGTTAAACGCATCAGAATACAACAATTGAGTTTTAAAGGTTGCTTTATTTTACTTTCATACACAGGATCACAGTTCGCGGAAGAAGAGAAAGAAAGAGAGGGAGAGAGATGGATATATGTTATCAAATTGTATCTAATTTTATTAATCGAAGTTTTCCGGAATCACATAACACCTAAAAAATTAATATATAATATACTAGAAGGAAATGCCGATTTAAGCAGAGTTTGTATGACATCCGCACAGTGGGCATGCAGGCGGACATTTGGAGAAAACTTGAAAGTAAGCTTTTTCGAAATTCAAATAGCCTTATAAATACTCCGAAGTCTGGGCTATTTAATGGTGAAAAATTTTTTGTTCCAGCTGACGAATTTCGGAAAAAACCTATAAGTAAAAAAGATTCACTAAGGCGTCCTTCAGCGGCAATTTATTTTTGCATTTTGACTATATATTAAGTTATGAGATATAGATATTCGAAATCTGCACTGTTTCGCCTACATTTTTGAAAAAAATATTATTTCAGAGTTAAGCGCGAAGGAGAAAATTGGTATTTTCCTAAACGAAAGTGTTTCCGACTGACGTCTCCAGTGTAGTAAAAATCCTGAATTTTCCTAAAGTCTAATCCGACGTCAAATTACATCAAAATGTTCGTCCACATATACTGTATCCACCATGTATGCGCGAATTCTCCTGAACCAATATACAGCTTTTCCAAAAAACCTTGTTTTTTGAGGCATTTTCCTCAGCCGAGAAACACTTTTATTGAAAATTAATGTGATATTCGGAATCAGCATGAAAAATTACATCGCATGATGTATAATTTGTTAATTTTACAAATCAAATATTTTTTGATAAAAAATTCAGAGCAAGGAGTCCTCCTAAGGAATTTTTTTGAATTCGAGCTTTTTTACTTTTATTAATATCTGACGCATGATAGCACCATATTATGCGAAAATAATCATTTTTTAACTCAAAAAAACGAGATGTCTGCCTGTTCTACGGAAAAATGCCCACTGTGAACCGCGAATAGCGACGACTGTAAGTTAAAGCTATAATTGTGTGAAAAAAAGAATCACTTACCGTAGCTGCTTCATTAGTACCACCGCAATAATGCGAAGATGAAAATACAGTTAATAATCGTCCATTTAATTGTACCTGTAACAAAGGAACTGGTTCATTAATCAACCAGTTTTAAAAAACACGGCTACGATTAATATAAAGTGTTCCTTCTTTTACAAGAATAATAATCGAAACTAACTTAAACATCAGACTTACTTTGAAGCCAACTTGTTGTACTTCGTGTGCTCGAACAACATGACTAAAACTATTTTTTTCTAAAAATGTCATTAATGCCTCTGTTGTGAAAAAGTTGCCAGTACTTCGTCTTGTATTATTAAAAAAACCACCGGTTGCTCCAACAGGAGCTTGATTTGTTGAATCAATGCTGTACGGATCATTCCACATCAATTCCCACGCAAGTGGGCTCTCATTTTCTGGATCACTCAATGGATTTGGTATTTCATTCACTGTTGTAATGAAATCACCGGAACAATTTACTGAGCTTGGGATACCACCTGAGCAAAAATAAACGAAAATTTACACCTTTACTACTTCATCATTCTCAACAAATATCAGATACTTACCGTGTAAACATAAAATCTAAGAAAAAAGACAATGTGAAGTAGAAAAATATGAGTAGATGCTACTATTGCTAATTACTTTTTCATCAATCACAGCAGCTAACGGTAAAACATCGAAGACGGTATTAATTGCTTCCCACACTTCCTTACCAAGTGAATCACCAAATTTGATAATGCATTCCCTCAAAAGTGGAAAACATTCAATAAGTTAATTTTGATTAAAACAAAGAACTTACCGATAAAAACTGAACATTTGTTGCACTTTACGTATTTCATGATTGCCTCTTAATAATATGACTTTTTTCGGACATTGAAATTTTGCTGCTAATAAATAGATAATAACCTAAAATATCGAATAACTCTGTGTATTTTAACCGTAGTAAGATACATTAGATCAAACACTTATTTATTCCACTCAAGTGTCTCAATAAAAACATTTACCAAACACAATTTCAGAGAACAAAATGACCAGTGTTATAAAGCCACACTGTATCGATTGATCTCAACAAAAAAAAATATAAATTGATTACCTCTAAGCCGTGAGTTCCACGATCAACAAAATCACCAAGGAAAACAAAAGACGCTGGAGTTAGTAATAGTGTTGCACGCCATAGAGATTTTTCAAAACAAACCAAATCTTGATAATTCCCATGAATATCGCCTACACTAAGCAAACAAACGTTATGTTTTAGAGAAAAATGTAATAAGAAATATGTACCTAAAATATAGCAAGGTGGCGATACTTTTAGACATCGTGGTTCACGTTTAATTACTTCACGCACTTCTCTGCACAAATTAATAACGTATTTGGCTAAACTTGCAAACGAATTAGGTGTCCATGTCAATGCTTCCTTTAACCCAAAAAAAACAAAAAAACATTTTCTTTGTATAAACACTAAGAGTTGAACATACTTTTGTTTGATCCCGTTTTTCAAAATATCTCAATGAATCTTGTACATCAGTTGCTACTGTACGCTAAAAAAAGAACGCAAATTGTTCGAATGAAGTAACAATCATTTTTTTCTACTTACACGATCAAATATTTCTTCGGATGAAGAACGTGGCATAGATTTCAGTGCATTTTCGGTCGTATAACTTAACTGATCAGTATTTTGATTAATCATTGTTCGCAATGATTCAACTTGTGCCAATGTACCCGATTTTTTCAACGTCACACAATGATCAGCTATTTCGTAAAGATGATTTGATGTTGCTAAACATAAATCAAAATAACAGCACAATAATAGTAAGATAAAAGATACGCACATTTATCAAATGAAGAATCTGGTTTAGCTTCTATATATCGTCTAAAAGATACAACAGATGTAACGGGTTACACATGTTGTTAATTTAATTTTCTTGTTCTTACTTTGATACTCGTAACAGATCTTGTACACTTGAATTTAAACGGAATAAAACAGATGTACCACGATATTTTAACTGACCAACGGAATTGAGAAAATCTGTTAACTGTAATTTATAATCTGCTTGTAAATTGAATGAGCTAGTTGAATGAATCCAAAGTTAAAAATAAGTTATCAAGTAAAACAATACCAACAATAGAAACAACATACTTATATGCCGCGAGAATCTCGTTGTAGGGTGGCACATCAGAGTTAATATTTGTTTTTCCACTTTTTAGATTTTGTACATCAGCATGTAAATCTCTACGAAGAGTGTAGACATGTGTATATATTAAATAATGACAAAATAACGTTGAACAAAATACCTAAATTCATCGATAGACATTGAGCCAGTATTACTTGTATTATAAAACCGAAATATATAACGACATCTTTGCTCAGCAGGTGCGCCACCATGAGACGTGTTCGGATCCATTGCTGCTAATCCTAAAATTGAATAAATATAACGTAAACTAAACTGTCTGTTGTTTCGTAATAAAAAATATGAATAAATATTTATCACTAAAAAGACTTCAAAGAAACATACCTAGTAGATAATCTAAATATGTTAAATATGATTTTTGTTGTGAATCGAACGCTCTAAAGTAACGTTGTAATTTGTGTTTATCGGATGCCAAAATTTTATTATCCATTGCTTCGCAAAACGCTTGATAACTCATATATTCACTTGGAAATGTGTATGAATTAAATTCTTTGAATATTTTTTCTTGAACTAAAATGACGGATAGAATACATATAATTTTCTATAATTGCGTTTTCAAATTGGCACAAGAATAACATGTATCCTGAATAACACACAATCCTTTGAGTAACACACGACCCTTTCTTGGAACACATACGTTTAGCATTGAATTTAGCAGATCCTATGAGTTGTTCTTGCGGTGATGCGTTTGTTTGGTTACTCTGATCGGGTTGTTTGCATTCAATTAATTGTAACATTGGTTCTTCAATTATTTGACTATTGGAAATATAATCTTCTAAGGTTGAAGAAAATAGAATGATATAGTTTCATAGTCTTTTCTACGTATGCCTTTATACTACCATGTAACTGCTGTTTCTCCAATATCGATTTCAGCTGGAAAAACGGTTCCATGCCAAGTAATTCACGATTTATCATTGCTGTTTTCAAACGTTCTAGATTCATCCAAATATGATTGATATTGATTGAATTATTTCTTGTCTGAAAATAAAATAGCTTTTGATCATAACTTCAAGTTCGAGAAAAAAAAACGAAAGACGTACCAATTTACCACGATTCAAAAGATAGTAAGTTTGGAAATTTTGAAAACATGGTAATTGATCACTACAGCGTATTTTCAGTAATGTTACAATGTCACAATCATTTGAACAAGCCTAAGAGAACCAAAATGATCAAATATTCTACTTTTTCAGATAATAGAAATCATGCAATATGTGTATACCTTTGAGGCAATACGTTTAGCTGCTAGTAAACGGGTTTCTCCTGCTTGCAATTCGTCATACGGAAACCTACAAATGTTAATCAATTATTATAGTATTGATCTTCGTAGTGGACCAGAGTTAAAATACCAGTATCCACGATTATATTGTTGTTCACATAGTAATATGGTATCTCGTTCTTTATCAATAATAACACAAATAACTAGCTTCATTTCATCTAAAAATAATAGCTAATGAGAAGTAGATAAAATAATGGAGATAATGAGGAAAGAATATATTTTTTCCAATGAATCTAGTTACGCTTTTGAAAGAATACGTATCATATAACATACCTTCGTTACTGAAAAGACATTTTCGTTGTGTCTCTCGTGCTTGGACTTGACATGAAAGAAAAGGAAGAAGGATAAATTTATACTATCAGTTATACTGGTCTTGTTAGTAGTAATATCAACTATAGAGAAATAACTTTTCTTTTTTTTTGAACATGAAGTAGACATTTTTCTTTTTCTGTTACCAGCGGCAGATTTTCTTTGTTTCTTCCGTTTCTAAAAGATAATACTAATCAAATATAGTACAGAAATAATAATAACAGCTAAATCATATAAGAAAAAACATTACACCTCTTGTTCTGCTTATTTTCTATCCTTCGTCTGCACGAATCAAAGTTACAGCCACTAACGAAGAAACATCACCAAAATTTCTTCTCTTCTAGCTAGGTAGAGAGATTCACTAAGTACCAAGAAGAATTATGTCAGAATCACGAATTGTAAAAGCTCATAAAACATCTGTGAGACAAAAAGAATATATATAATTTTAGCATGAATGTAAATGGACGAGAGGAGAATTGAAAGAAGGAGAACAACAGCAGACCAAACATACTGAACTGTGACTTTATCGTTTCGATGTAATCACTGTTTCTAGCTAGAATTGAAACGTAGAACTTTTCACTTTGTGCTCAAATGCAAAGTGAACAAAACGGATCCGCTACAACTTTTCGTTAATCAGCCTATTGCAGTCCACGAGATAGAGCTACATTAGCATCAACTCTGCAAACCAGATCAGTTCAGTTTCTTAAGACAAAACAAAGATTTACAATCATCATTTTTTGGTTAGCTGACATCTAACCCGATTAAACAACCGGAATGCCTTACCGCCACTGATTATGGCTTATCCGCTTTAAATGATTCGTTCATCTCGATGGTTTTTTGTGAAGTATATTTCTGACTTATTCTTCGATAAAACCAAATAACTTTGACGGGTGATTATGATGATGGATGAAGAATATCAGTTATTTAACCATAAGTCGACAAAAGAATCTAGTTATGTTCTCTGGGTCATGCAAAACAAGGAGAGAGAAAAAATACTAGTCAAAACGCTAATGTAGTCGAAAATTTCGCATGAATGCTATTATCAACCTTTTTGTGTTAATTAACTGAAGCATTTAAATTATTTACCGCATTTCACATAACTTCCGAGTACTCATATGAGAAGTTAGCATTTTGGTCCTTATAGTAAACCATTAGCAGATGAAACAGATGACGTCATATATGTAGACTGATATAAAGCACATGAATTGAGATAGAAATTAAAGATTTTTTTATTTCACAAAAAATATCAGTAACAACAGAACGTCGCTTTAAAAAAGCTAAAACGTTTCTGACATAAAATTTTTGCTATTTATGCTATTCATCGGTTTCGCGGCGGTGATGTTATTTGTCGATGATTTGAAAAAATCTAGACGACGTTATCGAACACTTTTTGTCGATCTTTATCTATCCAACGTAAAAATCAGACTTGTTGATGAAATTTCCACTTTTTCATTAATTACGAGAAATATGAGAGGCAGGACTTTAATAATATCACAAGTCTTTTGATTTTAATATGAAACCGACTTATCATTGGAAGAAACGTGACGTTACGTTTTCATGAAGCCAGACATTTGTGAATCAAAAGTATTGCTTTTACTTGCTACTTTTTTCGAAAAACAGAACGAGTCGAGTGTTTGTTGTTCATCTGCTTAATAAAATGAATTTTGCTAATTTTGACGATTTTTATTTTGTTTTGTATTGTAAAACAGGGCATTCAATGATACGGAGAAAAACATTCTGCGGAGATCAACGTAGAAGATAAAAAGGATGCGAATAGCGTATGGCAAGTATAGACACGTAGAAAAATTCTACTTCAATTGCAAAAAACACATGAAAAGAATTCTTACTTATAAAAATTGAAAATCAAATATTTTTGATTCCATTTATGACATTATGAGAAAACAAACAGTACATGCAGGTACAATTGCTAAAACTGTTAATAACGAGAAAAGTCTAAGATTTTAGCACTATCTCCTGACGATTTTCCAATTCTATGTGTATGATCAGACATGTGCGCCGATAAAAATTTTTTTGCAGCAAATGAATTTTTAAACATAGGCGGCGCGAGGCTATGAAAATTTCCTCCACCTTCGTCGTCGGCGACGCGAGGTTGTGAAAGTTTCCTCCGTAAATATTGGTTATCGGCGGCGAATCTCCAAAATTGACTAAAACTGACACTGATAAACGAACTGACAAGTGAATGACTAAAAAATTGATACGTAAACGGCGAATGGTACATGAAAGAGCACATGCATGAATACCGCTACCGACTGGTATCAGACTAGTTCAAATCGATCAATTCAAAACAATTCATTCCTTACTAGTGCATGATTGATTGACCCAGCGATCACTCCTAAAACAATCGGTTTATCAGTGTGAACTTAAAAAGGCTTTTTCCGCTCTCGACAACGACAAAAGTTCAACGGCATGGCGGCGGCGGAAGTCACAACAATTTTCTCCAACTTCAGCGGTGTCGATGTGTAAAAAATGGTCGGTGGTGGCGCACAGCTCTGTGTGTGATTACCACATACATCATTATACTCTGCACTAATCTCTCATCTAGGTAGCAGCAAACATCATTTTGGGCTGAATATGCTCGAACAATTTTAGTTTCTGTAACATGGACCGTTCGGTAAGCTAAAGCAGTTGGTAAACAGCAATAACAAAAGCCAGAGGTAGATTAGATAAGTGAGTTTGGAAATTAGTGCTTAATTCCCCTGGTTCTTGTACTTCTAGCTTCTACTCCCTTAATATTAAAAGGCAACTTTATACCAGTATTTCTAGCTTCCTAATTTATCTATTTATTTTATACAATTTGTCATTTTTTTTCTTCCAATTAGCATCTTTTTTTTATCTGCTTCTTTATCTGTTTGTTCGGCAAGATCATAGCGTTACACGTCGGGGACCTCTGGTGATTTCTCACTTTTCGTGAACAAAACTTTCTCATTCATTCTTACTCATTATAGACTGTCTAACATAAACAAAACGTGTAAAAATCTTTACTAGTGCATGATTGATTGACCCAGCAATCACTTCTAAAACAATCGTTTTATCAGCTTCGACATGCTGCAACGACCAGTGTTGCTAATAAGAGAATGTATCCGTGAAACAGTGTGTGCAACACTCCAAGGAAATGAATTGTATACACTGTTTTACACAGCGTGAAAAAAAAAGTGTACACTACACACTCTGAATTTTTAATTTCTATTTTGTTTTTTGCAGGTTTTTGCCAGTTTATGTAGAGAATATAGGGTTGTTTTTCGTGCGTACGATTTGTGGTCTATTGCTAACGAGAAAATGGAAGTACATTCACTGAATCACCAAAATAGAAACGGCACTGCCCTCTGAAATCGCAGAGAAATTTGACAAATGTTATACTGCTTAATTTTTCAAAGTACTGTTTTTTTAAAATTTTACTGTATTTATTTGTATTTTTTATACATTTTTAGATGAAATAAATATGAAGTGATAATAAAAATTCAACATTAGATACTTGTGTTTGTAGCCACGTCTTCTGTATTGTCCTTGCCATAAAAAGAAAAAGTGAACGGACGGACAATTTCGAATATAAAAGTTCGAAATAAAAAGTTACATAGAAATCCATATTTGTTCACTAAAAAAGTCACAGTCTATATGCCTTTTCAAGGATGTCAAGTTTCGGCCCTCCTTCTAATAAAGCAACTTTGATCTTATTTTTCTCTGCCTCTACAGAGTTTACACCACCGTTGGACATACCACACGAAAGAGCACTTCGAGTAGTACAAATACTAATATTAAAACTTCTTCTAATACTTTTACAATAGCAGGCCAGCTGTCACAAAATGGCCGAAAATGAAAAAATGTATTTCCCGTTTTCTGAAGGCAAAACAAAACAAAAAGTTCTTGCACTATAGATAAAAATGAAGCCAAAGAGCTGATTAATCGAACAGAAAAAGAATACGGCCGATATGTATCTTCCTCTTTCAGTACGAAGCCCATCTTTGCAAACCCCTTTTCAAAAACAGTCAACTTTCAGGTCTCACAGCACAAAAACTATACGGTAGAATTTTTTTATATTGCTCCCATTTGTAGTACTCGCCGAGCTCTACAAATTGGCATTAGAGATATTTTTTGCCCGCCCCATTTTCACCCTCTTTTCAGGATCACAAAAGTCAAAAATATCGCTTACTGTTTTCATGTTGTCATCTGATTTTCACTCTGTTCTAAAATTTCAGTCGAGGCGAAATAGTTATTAATACGCAAACCATCTTATTTTTAGCTAAACTAATACAAAACTGCTTATGTTCAACGAACCCGGCTATAAGTTTCTCGCTAGACCATTCTAAGCGATACTTTTCTCACATAAAATATACGGATTTTCATTGGACAAAAGTAGACCAATAACGGTTTGAGACAACAGCGTTCTAGAAATAGCTTTTCTCTACAGCTGTTTTAAAGCAATTTTGTATTAGTTTAGCTATCTTTTTATGCTCTACACGGGAAGAGTCTTGAATTTTTTCCGGCTCTTAGGTCTGTATAAACTGGGCGGACCTGAATGGAAGTACCCACTTCTAATTCTCATTATAAGCGCTGGCTACGATCAAGGTATGACATAATATCACTGTTACGCTAAAATAGTGACAGATTAACAGCACACGCTTAATCCTTTCCAGCCGGCTGTTTCGAAAACACAGCAATAAGTGTTGCCAAATGGCAACATCAGGCTGGAAAGGGTTAAAGTGTATCAGTAGAATTTTTCTGTATTTGCTATATTGTATTTCACCCTATTCTGTCACGATATTATTATCATATCAGGGAGCACACTGCATTTTACCGTTGACTCATTGACAAGTCTTTATCTCTGCCAATAAAAAAGAAGTCATCTTTAAGACGAAAATCTATTGATGAGTCACCTGCACATCCAATGTCGCTGCATGACGGTACATTGGATTCCTTGAGAGTGTTTCATAAAAAATTCTTAAGTGCTCGACTTAACTAAGTCTAGACATAAGTCAAACTTAAGTGTATAAAATTGTGCCTAACAACTCTTCTCCTAATGTGCCGAAGCATTACATAGTTAAACAATAGTTCAACATGATGTTTCCTTACATTGAACACATAACACGAAGAAAAAAACAGAAAAAATTAAGAAGAGAACTGAAAAGAAGGAAGGTTTATGGAATGTTACAGTTAGAATCTAGCTGTCTCAATTACATATTGTATTATAAGCTTATAAAAATCTTTATACAATTCAAAACCTAGATTCTTTCGTAGTAGTAGTAGATTTAGGTCAATGTCACCGTTCAGATCACGTAGTTTTATTTGTTTAAATAGACTTGCTCTCGCCAAACGATAGCTACGACAAGAAAGGAAATAATGTTCTATCGTCTCGGATTCGCCACACTCGCAAAACTCTTCATTAGAAACCAAATGTCGTTTAAGCAGATCGTTGTTCAAAACCAAATCCCATCTGATTAAGAGCTATATCTACCCTTCTATCTACTCCCTTTACAGACGTTATGGTTTTAACAAGTTTAAAATGTTGTAACAAATCTTTTGCAAACGCTTTTCATGTAAGAACTTTCCTCAGGTGCAAGGGGAGAATGTTCCAAATCTTGATTGTATATGGAAAAAAGGAAGATAAAAACGTTTCAGTTTTTCCGTCGATCAGTTGAAACAGATCTAACTCGTTTGGTCGCGTAGTATAAGAACAATTTACTGTGGATTTGATATATTTACATAAAAAGTGCGGGGCTTGCCTGTTAATGACCTTATGCACTACCCAGGTGAAAAACGTCCGGTCGGATTCCGAAGGATCCGTTTCATTCTGACTATTTCCGGCTGTCTCATGTCTGACCGAATCCGGTGAGCGGATTCCGTTCAATTTCTGTCCCTTCCGTTATACTCCAATGTCTGGAACTAAGTTGGATTCGATCGCTGGATCCTCTGACCGAACCGTTCGAATCTGATGGTCGGAAGTGAACGGATCCATCCACCCATAGCTCTTTCTTTTCTCTTTTTTCTTTTCTGTTGCTGCTCTGTACGGTGAATAAATTCACCGATTTGTTTCTCGGTGCTTTTAGCATAAATACAACGCCGTAGAACATGAAACATGAGATTTTTTCTCCAAGTTTTCGCAGCGAACAGTGCGAGTCATCGAAACTGACTGCTGTTCGAAGACGTGTGACTCGGTCAGCCACACACACCTTGGGCTAGTGTCAGGAACTGATTCAAAAATAAATAGTGAACAAGAAGAAAGACATTTATGGCTAAATATTAGCTTTTAACGGCTAGAAAAACTACCCGTAAATCTGATGAAATCCAGTGCTTTCCGATGCTATTTCTGACAGCCACATCCTTTCCATACGATTTTCGATCGGAATGCTGGCAATAGGATTCCGATTCACTCCACCACGGATCGATACGGATTTTGTCGGAATCCGTCGCTTTCCGATGTCTTTCGACGTCGAATCCGAGCGGATTCTGAGCCAGGAATGAACGACCTGTGTAGCTTTAATTTGAACACTTCGTAAGAGAGTTCTAGTTTCTATTTTTGAGATACAACATGCTATTTGTCCTACTTCTTTTTTAAAACGTTTTGTTCCCGTCGAAAAACTACCCTTCGGACTCGTTGGATCCTATTTATGTCGACAGACATTTAGCATGTATCTTGGATAGCTGCTGAAGGTGAAGCAGATCTTACCTTGGCATTGCTGCAACTACTTTTTAAACGCTTGAATGTTCCACTTTCATCAAAACGAAAACCGTCGGTGTAACACATCGATGTGTAAGTTAGATGTAGTAAATGCTTTTAAGCAACTGTCTGTCAGATGAGATTTGTGGACGTTTCTGGATCTTTGTTGGAAAGGCGAATATTTTTTCTATAAAAGGTTGGTTTTTGGATGTCGGTCATCTCCAAAATTATTCGGTTTATTTTCATCGGCTATATCCTGGATAGC
>CAJNOQ010001862.1:0-27867 GCA_905250885.1 Didymodactylos carnosus | reverse complement strand
GCACCATCTTTATTAGTGTCACGTGATACTGTCAGCATCAAGTTATCACGAACAACATTACCACGAATAATACTTGTTTCACATGACTGTTCAATATTAAGGTATCTAGCGATATCAGTTAATGTAGTTGTTGTAGCTGTTGCTGTAAGACCAAGAAAGCATTGAACAGAATAACGTTCGCGAAGAACACGACAAACCTTAAACAGAAAAAAGCTTCTACATTTCTTCAGCTTCTCTGGCCTTAAGTCGACGTTGAGAACGAGCCATTACTTACCTGTAAATAAGATGGACGGAAGTTGTGTGACCAATGTGATATGCAATGGACTTCATCAATACAACAAAATGCTATTGGTGGTATACCAGCATTTAATAAACGATTGCTCCGTGTTATCATTTCAGGAGAAATTAAAAGTAAATGAACAGTACCATGTACAATACGATCAAGAACACGATCAATTTCATTTGGTTGCATTAGTGAATGAATACTGGCTGCAGACAAACAATTTGCTGTGTTGATTAATTGATCTTCCATCAATGAGACAAGTGGTGAGATGACAAGTGTGATTGAATTTGAACGTTTTGCGTAGAGATACGCTGGTAACTGATAAATCAATGTTTTTCCGAAACCTGTTGGCAAAACGACTATTGTAGATTGTCCACGTAAAATATTCACAATAGCCTCTAACTGTTGTGGACGAAAATTGTCATGACCAAATAATTTTAATGTTTCATCTAGCAATCTTTGATCAGCTTTTTCATCTATAGACCAGTAGGATGAAACAAATTTTGGTCGATGACCAGCATCAATTATACATGGATCATCCAGTTCATCAATAATCGCTTTTTGTCCGGTATTATTTGTCGATGGATTTTCATTATTCATCATATTAGTTCTTGCTGCTTGATGCGGACAATCATTTGCCCAATGTCCATCTTGTTTACAAACGAAACAAACGTTACGCATACGACGACGAAATGCATTTCGCTTAAATTTGGAAAATTGATGTTGTTTCGCACGAGAAAAGCGCTTTTTCTTCATATTTAATCTTTGAAAATTTGAATTTTGATCGACGGTTTTTGTTCGCTTTTTTTTATTATTACCAACTGCTTGCTCTGTATGAGATGCTGTTGTTTCATTCAATGGCGACCGTTTGCGTTTTTTTCTTGGTTTGGTCTAAGGTAAATAATAAAAATTCGTTTTCTACTAGTTATAGGCATTTGTAAAGGTTTCTACACTAAAAAGTCTCGATCGTTTAAATAGCAAGAAAAGTCGACTGAAATTACGGGCAACGTGGAATAGTTGTTATGGAACATACTTTCAATGTTTCTTCTGATTCACTTTTCTCATTATTGACGTTTGATTCATTTTTTAGAATCTCATCGTTCTCAGGAGGAGAAACGATTGGTTGCTTAGACTTATTTCTTGTAGAACGTCGAGCAGTTTTATTCTGAACGAGTTCTGATTTCGATGCTTTCTTATCAACAGTCGTTGATTTAACACCATCGACGTTGTCGTCAGGTAGCAACTGTTTGTCTCTGTCTTTATTTTGTTGTTGTTTTGATATAATTTCTTCCTCACGGTTTGTTAATAGCATCTCTTGCTCAACCTTGGTAAATGTTGATTCATTGTCTAAATTAAATGTTTCTTGATTTCTAGTTGAACTAGAATGCGGTATTATATTAGAATTTTGTGTATGGAATACTGAATCAAAATTTTCACTAGCAAATTCTTCAAACGGTTTATCTGGAGAATGACTAAGTTTGTTTGTTGTGAATGCTTGCTGTAGTAATGAAACTGAATTGGAATTTGAGAAAGTTTTTTCGTCCTAAAAAGAACAAACTTCCTTTTAATAATTATCAATGAGGTACTTCAAATCTAAAGATAGCAAGTATTAAATGCAGCAAGCTGGAAAAGGTGCAGTTGTATTAAGCTTGTGAAAGAAAGCAAGATATGAGACCTTAACACTACTTACACGATGCACTTTCTTGTGCTACCACAGTAAAATCTCTTGAACACAAACGATAGGATATCCCATAATCGTTCGAGGTATTTCATGCTTACCAACTGCTTGTAAGAAAATGTCGCAAATTGAAAACGATTCTGATTTGATGCTCGATTAATTGGTACATAGTCATTATCCGTTATTTCAACTTCATCGAGATGCGAATTGGATGATAAAATTGTCGATATAGGTTGATTTATTGATATGTCCTCAGACGATCCAAGACGTTCCCACACTTGATTACAGGTACGATTAGACAAAATCGGTGATGGTGACGTTGGGCTAGATGATTGATTATAAACATCGCAAACTGAAAAATATTATGAACAAAATGTTTAAGCCATGAATTAAAATAAAGAAAATACTGCTATTTTCTTACAAATAGGCGTTGTTGGATTTGTTACAAACGATTTCTTATTGGTGTTGTGAATATTTTTGTTTTCTTGACTTTCTGTATCAATTTCATCATTATTTAACACTTGACTTTTCGATAAGTTGTGACGACGTTTTAGATTTGTACGATTTGATCTTAACGAAGTTGATGATGAAGATAAAAACTGTAAAGAGACTAATTTTGGTGTTGAAGCAACGTCATCGAGAGTTTGAGGTGTATCGTTCATTTTGAGCTCTGTTATATATTTGATTACCTTCAATCAATGGCTAAGAAGTTAAAATATACATGATTATCTACAAAAAGAAATTTTGAACAGATATATTGAACAGATGAATTTTTGAAAGACTTGTCTTTGACGTTGCGAGACAGTTCTTTCGGTTTTTGTTAAACAATTCAACAATGGAAAAAAACGACAATATATCGTAACTTGAAACATGTTTGTTCTTTTCGGTGTGAATATTATCCTTTGTTTAGAAACATTCAGTGAAGTAAGAAGATTCATCATTTATTCGACCGATGGAAGAATGAGAAAAGTTTTCATCCAACTTCTATATTTATTTGTTGCTCTCAATCACAATTAGCCTTTAACCATGGTTAGCGCGGTCACACTGTTTACTTAATCGTGATTAAGCACGTAGTGTGATTGTAATGATAATTTTCGTCCCTTATGCTTGAATAGTTGCACGCAGACAGCCAAAAAGAATCATTAGCGAAAAGTCCAATGATTTACAGATTTTTTTGTTCAAAAACCAATTCACTGGATGAAAGTTACAAGTTTAAACAAAGATCAAATGGGATTTCATTTCTTGTTCTCCATTTTTTATGATCTGTTACAGTTACAAAGATAGCGGTTCCTAATCTCGAGAATAAAAACCGACTTTTCACTCATATAGAATAGTAGATATTGTTACCACTGTTAGAAAAAACATGAAAAACGGAAAACAAGAAATGAAATTCTGTTTGATTTTTGTTTAAACTTGTAACTTTCATCGAATGAATTAGTTCTAGAATAAAAATCGTATTTCTGAAGAAAATCTGTAAATGATTGGGTAAATCATCGTACAGTTGCCCATATACTATACACTGTAAAACTTGACATAGGAAAAATCAGTGATCATGTCATCTAATCCACTTTTCTGTATTGCACATCCAGAAAAGTTGATGACTATATCTGAACAAACAAAAATCATCCAATTCTCCAACTACCAAGCCAGAAAAGTGAAGCTAGAACTTTCGTTCGGTGAACTCGAAATTTACAGTAAAAGGACATTGGTGTGATCTGACAATTGACGACCCATACAATCGAAGACAAATAAGCAGGACCACTTTTTAACGTGTAGGAAAATTCATTGGATGGAGATTTCAATTATAAACCGAAATAATGAAATATTCTGTTTGAAGTGATCAAATTTTTCGGACAATTAATTCTTAATGAGAAAAACACTAATGGTACTACCGTATGTAACTATTTGAAGGTATTCAATAGAGCCATCATCTATTTCTCGTGTTTGTCTGAGAGATCTGACTGTTTTAAGTGAGACTTTTAATTTCTGACCATATCCGAGTTTTCTATCCAATGAATCTTAGTCCGACACATTTGAGATTGATGTGCACACTTTTTCATGCAACTGAATTTTGCCAGTCCTCACAGTACATGTTCTCTTTCAATCTAAGCTGTAGCTTTGATATTTAAGCCGACTGAGTTAAGCGACTGAAAGTTGGCTACTTGCTTTTCACTTTTACCCATGTATTCAAGTCGACTCACTGAAACTCAGAAGATTTACTGATTTTCACCACAAAAAATTCTTCTTTCTTCTAGATCCACTTTTTCCTGTTAGTCAAGTCACTTGTTCTCACTCGATTTGAAAAAAATCATCATTCGCGAGTGCAAGAGCTGTAGATGGCACAACTGAAGGTATTTTTTCGACATATGCTTTAATTATTAAGTAATGAGTTCCAAAAGTTGAACATATTTTCAATAACTTTTCTATGAGATAATTAATTTTTGCGTGACACTTCATATACATTATGAACAGTGTGCAGTGACTTAAGGAATCACATGCTATTTATCAGTCTATACTTCTGTATAGTTTGCTGCATTTATAGTCTGAAACATTACTACCAATAGAATGCATCAATATGTTTACTACTAGAGCACTACAGTGTCCTTACCGTATGCAAAGGATTCAAACAGTGTCTAAAGTGTTTCTAAGAAACGTTTCACTCGGTCGGATTTCCAATCTTCCCGAAGGGTAGTTGGCATCTAGTTCTTTAAGTCAACTGAGTGAAACTTAAGGAGACTTATTGCTTTTCACCCAGAGGGTTGCCTAGCAAAATTCTTCTTTAATTCTTTCTTTCCACATTGTGTTTTCTAGTTCGAGTCAACCACACGCTACCGGTTATCTCTGATCATACACATTTGGGGAAAGATCATCTGAAAGTTCAGCGGTCGTAGATTAACACATCTAAAGTTAGTTTTCGGATATTTGCTTTAATTATTGTACAATTAGTCCAACAAAACGAGCGCCTTTTTTTTTAGAACTCTATTGTTTTTCCTATGAGATAATTAACTGTCACGTGATATCGCTCATGGTGAATATATACTACAGTGCTTGATATGATGAAAACTATAGTAGAATATATGACGCGATAATGAATCAGCTGATATAACAATGGACATTCTTCTTGAAAAATCGTCAAACTGTTATGAATTTCTGGATCTTCTAATTTCGTCTGTTTACTGTTCCACTAAGTCGACTTCGAATCTTCCCGAAGGGCAGTTCGTCTCTAGTTCTTCCTAGACTCTTTTATCTCGTTTAAGTCAGTCACTCGTTCTCGATCATCATCTCTGATCGTACCGATTTGGTGGAAAGATCATTTGAAAGTAGAAGAGCCGTAGATAACACATCCGAAGCTACTTTTGCAATATGTGCTTTAGTTATCCTATAATCAGTCCTAGAAAATGAGTATATTTTTTAGAAAACTATCGTTTTCCTATGAGATAATTAATCGTCACGTGATTCACTTCATAGTGAACATATACTATAGTGCTAGATATAGCAGAATGTATGATAGGATAATGAATCAGCTGATCCGATAATGTGAATAATATGCTAGATAGATATATGTAGAAGATAAGTGTAGGTGAATAAAATTCGAAACATATTTTTGTTGCTAAACGAAAAAACACTAGGTTCTTCCACTAAGAGATTTTCGGTTTAAATTAATTATCTACGTAGCTTATGTCAAAGCTAGAAGCTAATCAGCTTCAGAAATGTTTCACTCCATCGGTTTCGAACCTTCGCAGTGCGCAGTTGGCATTTCGTTCTTTGATGTCACACTCAAAGTAAAATATCCAACTGAATACTGTAATATTGCTGCTGCTGTCGGTAGCAACGATGATTGATTTTTAGGAGAAAAAAGTAGCGTGAATCAATCCATCCCTGTAAATTTCAATTTCACCGAAGTGGATGATCATGTGATTCACTTTTCTGTCATATCAGTCCTAAAAGTGAACCACATGATCATCCACTTCGGTGGAATTGAAATTTACAGGGATGGATTGATTCACGCTTCTTTTTTCTCCTAAAAACCAATCATCGTTGCTACTGACAGCGGCGGCAATATTACAGCATCCAGTTGGATAATTTACTTTGAGTGTGACATCAAAGAACGAAAAAGAAATATCAAAGCTGCAGCTTTATTTGATTGAAAGAGAATATGTAGTGTGAGGACTGGCAAAATTCAGTTGCATGAAAAAGTTTATTTTGATAATAGCGCTACAACAGGAGAAAGAAGACGTATGTACAGTATAGCTCGGGGCGACATCTTTTGTTAAAATTTGCGATTAGAATTTAGTTTTTCTATCCAAGACTCTTTGCTGATAACAATCTATTATTGTTGGTGATCTTTTGCAATTTGGAGACGGCTGAAGCAGACTATGATGTTAAAACTCTTTCGGACTGGTTTTATTGGTTGTGCTGGCCACGTAAGAACCAATCGTGGATGGTCCAGATTTGGTTTTACCCATCTGCTGCACTAAAATGTAAATGTGGAAACTGGTTTGTAGAGCCATATTTTTTGATTAAGAAAGAGTAGACACAAAATTTAAGTGTAAAACTGTACAAGCAACCAAAATGAAAAAAAATGCGCTTATCATTTGCGTCTGATTTGTTTCAATCAATTTTCTGAGCTGAATTCTATTTTTTTAGAATAAATTACTGTTCCGTAGGTCATTATTGTTAAATGTGTAGTCTTTTCTTCGAATATTTGAACTTTTATAAATGCGTACACTTCATGATGAATTACAGAAGCGTGCAAGAGTCTAGAGTTACTTACAAAGAGTTCAATTTTCGTTTTTAGAAATATATTATTTAGGAGTGTGTGTGAGAGAGACAGAGCATTTTGCATCGTTACACAATGAATATCTTTCGATTACTTGGGGATTTTTCCCATCTTGCTGCTATTTTCATATTATTATCAAAAATATGGAAAACTCGATCGTGCGCTGGTAAAGTTCTCTTTTCTCTATTTTTCATTAGCTTGAATTAATGTACTTTATTTTGTTCTCTTCAAATAGGTGTATCCGGTAAAAGTATTATTCTTTATGCCATTGTCTTTACATGTCGTTATTTGGATTTATTTACACACTATGTATCGTTATATAATTCCGTTATGAAAGTATTCTATTTGGTATCAACTTATTTTACGTTATATTTGATATATCGTAAATTCAAATTATCGTATGATAGAAATCATGATACATTTCGCATTGAATTTCTGATCCTACCTGCAGCAGTTTTATCACTTATATGGAATCATGAGTTTTCATTTTTGGAAGTATGTTTATCTTTGTTTCTTTGTTTTTGTATAGTTACACAGACAGCGTACCATTTGGAACTCTATACTAAACGTTACTGAGTATAACCGCTTATAAAAAGATATAAAAGCGTAATTACATCTGGATAGCATATGTGGATCGAGGCTTCGTTCTACTCATTCTGGTAGGTGGCACAAAACCTTGTCTAACACATCTACAGTAAGATCGTCAGAGTACAGGAAGTTTATTTATAGATGAGTAAGATTTTCAGCATCTGCTTTAAGTTGAATAGTAATAAAGAGACGTGGATATTAAAAATTCTTCACTGTTATTTTCGAAACAGTTTTACATCACTTTCAACATTGAGCATTTGTGTTCTAATATCAAATATTACTATTTCTTTCCATTTGATAGATTTTATGGACATTTTCAATCTATCTTGAATCTGTTGCTGTTTTACCGCAATTATTTATGGTTAGCAAAACGGGTGAAGCTGAAACAATAACAAGTCATTATTTATTTGCATTGGGTATTTATCGTTTTCTATACATATTAAATTGGGCTTATCGTTATTATACAGAAGGTTTTATTGATTGGATTAGTATTTTATCCGGATGTGTTCAAACAATACTTTATTGTGATTTTTTCTATCTATACATAACGAAAGGTAAATATCGATTTGTTTATTTAATTAATTAAGATTTCTATTATTCCTTGTTATGCCTCTATGTTATGCGAAAAACATATGTACACTCGTGAGGATATTCAGCAGCTTGAGAAAACGGTGGATACAAGTAGAATGATCTTTTTTATCTATTTTATTTTCTGGTCAGTCGTATTGATAATCCGGCTTGTCTTTCACTATAAGGTGATATATTTTTTTTTTAACATACACTAACCGTTGTTTTCTTTATTTTAGTTTTAAAAGGAAAGAAATTATCGTTACCTGCATAGAAACCGTTTTATAATAAAAATTTGTCTGTATGTTCTGAAAATTAGTAAGAAATATACACGAACGATCTCTTTCACTCAGAACTTTGTTACTTAGGTTTTTTTTTGTTTATTTCTTTTTTCTTCGTTTTTTTTTGTTCTCAAATATTAGTAAATGACACTATCTATAATATTCCCACATACTACCCCAACGATCAAATGTGTAAAATCGTAAAATGAACTCGTGTCTTTTTTTGTCACTATGGCTCCTACCTTTTTATTTACATTAAATTAGTGGACGATATTTTTTTTTGAGGGTGTTTTTTTATTGAATATCATCGAAATAAACAAATTTTTTTGGGAAATAAAACGTGACTAGATGGTAGTGTAATCGTATCTCGAGACCGGCAGGCAGTTCATATTCAGATGAGCAAGTACAACACTTACAAGCAAACTAGGTCGAAGCGCTGTGAGTGTACAATAATTATAAATTATTGATGTATTTCGGTATTTTTGAGCTGTAAAAGAGTCCAATCTAAATCCCACTGACCTTTATAGTTGTTATACAGTGGACAATGCACTTTGCTTTTCTCAATAAACATTTAAATTATAATTTCGACATAGCAGCTTAGTCTCAGCATCTGACTCTGATTTGTCCTCTTATTTTCTAGAAATTTTTGAAATCTAAGAAAAACCTTAGAAAAGAAAAAATGAAAAGTGTCATAAAAAATAAATTTTCGTCTAACATTCTCATCGAAAACTTGACCTTAAGCATCGACTTCTTGTTGGACGAATCCAAATCTTTGTTAATTTTTCTATAAAACAGTTTTTTGGTTCTTCTTTTCCAGAAAGTTTCAATAGGATTTGCTGTGGGACACCCCGCCATATATCAAGATCTTATTTTTTGTTGTGTTATATTTTATTTATTATTTCTGGCTGCAATGTTTATTTTATTTTTGTTTTCTTTCTTAATGGTATTCAATGGAAGAGGCTTTTTCGTTTTCTTTTTTTCTTTGTTTTTGAACACCCGAAAATGGTCAAGAAAACAAATGAATAAAAATAATTGCACAACTGTTTGCTCTTTTTTTTTCTGAACAATTGCTTATAATTATATTAAATATTACATATATAATTAAAAAACATTGGAATAATTTTTCAATACGGGTGTTCATAGATTCAGAGCTTGGGGTAACTTGAACAGATTTTGTAGTGTCAAATCTAGATTGTTTGTGACAAACTTATTTTCATCTTTTATTTTAAACTCATTCCAAAATTTATGCAATAAATAGGCTTTGAAAATTGGGACTATGATTGCCAGAAACAAGATTAGAGGTTGTATCAGTTGATATTCCTGCACCTGTTATAAAACTTTACGTTGCTCTATTAATATCAAAATTAGCGGCGGAATCAGGATTTCGTGCTAAGCAGGACTCAGCTCATCACTTTTCTGGAGTTCGGTTTGAAAATAGTGCGAATAAATTTAAGCTGAATTTCAGGAAAAATTTTAGAAAACTGTCTAGGCGGGGCTCAGCCCAGTCTAGCCCTGTTGGTGGCTCCGCCACTAATCAAAATGCAAAGAAACAACTGAATCAACATAAAAACATATGTTGAAATGTATTTTTCTTTACGAAACAATCTAAGTTTTTTGTTGATACAAATGTGACTGAGGTGAATGTCAGAGTCAACATAGCATATATACGATATTGATTCTTTCTGCAGATATCTGGAATAGCGTGACGGTTGTTGATAATCCACCGATAGCATCTACTCAACATGCTTTGGAAAAAGGCAGTTAAAACAGTCTGGTGGAAATGATCTACATATGAACAAATATAAGTGTGGTTCACCATTTATCCTCGTTATTCTGAATGTTTTTCGCATATGAAATATTATTACAGCATCTTTCATCTATTCTTTGTGAAACTCATAAGTTACACTAGACTGTTAAAAAAGGTAAGGCTTCAAGATGATCCTCTTTCATGTTTGAATGAAAACACCATAAAAAAGGAGAATGGTAAGTCAATTATACAATACAATTTGAACGATTTCTTTTCGAATACGTATAATAAGATAATCAATTTTATTATCGCAGCTCATCAACTAAAAGTCTGAAATAGATAGCGTTGAAACTTTGAATTAACTCATCTTTATTCAGACAGAAGTCCATTGATGAATATGTTAGAAAAGTTTTAGAGATAAACTACTCAAGTAAAACAAAACTGATATTCTTCAATACTTTTTCTAACAGAAACAACCAATGTTCCAATCGACATGTACTTCTGCACTTTCCAAGTATCAAGTTGTTATTAATATATGACAAGGATATATTTTACGATGCTTATTTTGCTTCCGACTGTTTATGTGCAAGGTAGTTGTTTATTGAGTTCTAAATCCTACCCTGTGATTGTGTAGCCCTAGTCTTGCTTGAACCTGCAAAACGTTTGAGAATTTTTTACCAACAATAATTTCTTTACGTTATTGTATTAATCAATCATCACATCAAATGTTCTCACCGTGACAATCTAAAACTTTTTTAAACAAAGTTCTGCCCTACTCTATCCTGCAAGCCAGAGCAATCTAAAACAAAGATGGGACTGAGCTGTTGTCATGTGTCTACTGAGAAATAGTGACTTTCATGTGTATCGATTGTGTCTTCAACATAATGTCTTTAATGTATCTACGGGTATGAATATTAATTATTATTATTCTATAAGACATAGCACATAGAAGTGATACTGAAGTCGCATCGAAGATGTCTCAACACGAAAGACGCTTAATAGTTACATGTTCGTAGATGCTTTGAAAATATCGATTGACACCGCTTGATGAATGTTTTGTTGAAGCCAGAGTCTGTGTTTAATTGGCTAAAGAAGAGGAAGTAGTTGAGACCGTTAACTGTAGCGCGTAAGACAAGCAAATTGTCAGAAAAAAGCGAAAAAATGCTCTCTATTTCTTTTACTGACTTCCATATGTCTCTGCTTTAGCTTTTTAAGTTCCTCATAAAGAGTCAGAGTGAGAAGCTGGTAAAACTAATAATTCATGTGATTGTACGGAGACGAAGATTTCCACTGTATCTTAATTTTGGAGTAGCCAACAGCTCTAATGAACTATTCTTGTCAGATATAACTTATAGATTCAAGTGAGAGCTGGATGATGGTATAAAGTTTGTCCCGAGATGTTTTTAGCTTACATACAAGGCTACAGCTCTTATTTTAGCTTGTTATTCTTATTATGCTTTTGTACTTTTATATCTGTTACTCGTTTATTCCCTTTAGTCTTTTCTACGCAACTGATGACTCTTTAGAATGGAAATACTTTTCGGGCTCGCTCGCACCCAGCTAACCCTCACCCCTCCCATTCACGATCACATAACTTTGCGCGTGTGTCTGTGTCGAAAAAATGCGCACATTTGTATTCTAACATATATATAATCAAGCTGTTATTGACTACGGCTTGTACCTTAGAAAGCGATTAAAGGCAGTAAAAAAACCTAAAAGATATATTCAGTCATCCATTAGTATAACTTTTTCATAGCTAAAAACATCTTGTGACAAACTTTGTACCGTCTCCCATCTTTGATTCCAGCAGAGCAACTAGCGTTCTGTATACGAGGGTCGAAACCGGACATGCTTTTGGCTACAAATAGTACTCAGTCTCGACTGTTTGCAAATATATAAGTACTTTATCTACTTCTCTAACTGGGATATAAACAAAGTGAATTTGCGCTTTTGCGCGCTATCGTACAGTTTTTAGTTACGACGGTAGTTTGTTTTAAGCTATTTTTGGGCTTTACAAAGAAATCCCTATTGTTTGAAGCAAGCACTTCCGAATCCAAAAAGTGGAATTTTCATGAAGTAAGTCGTTTCAATAAAAACTATTATATCGAAATAGTTATCTCTTATGTTTAGCCATTATTGAGAATTGAACAGTTATCAAATAAAATTCAATTTAAAACTGTCACAGTAAATTATTGTTATGTTTTGTGTTGGTGTTCGTTTTTCATTCTTTTAGAGTAGAAAAACCATTACATAGTACTTAATACACACAACACAATGAAGAAGGAAATACAAAACTAAAACGCACAAATCAAACTGTCAATTTGTTATAGTTAACAAATAAATAATAAAAGCACAAAAACGTAATGAACTGACAAGTGCAGTTATGCTCTGTTCGTTTTTTATTCTAGAAATGAATACAACTTGCTCTCCATCTACTAGAAAATAAAAATCAATACCATTGATTGTTTTCAATTTTTTCTTCACACGAAATCCCATTGTTAAAGTTGTGCAAAAATATTATTTGTTTCTATTCTTTTTTTTATAAGTATACGTTCAATATAAGGAATATATAAGTAGAATTTGTCTCTTCGCCTAGGATTCTTGTTATATAATGCAAATGGCAATGTTGATCAGTTTCACATATTAGACATTATCACAGAGAGTGCTAGTTTTGTCACAATTCGTGATAGAGTCATTTAAAAATTACTGTAGTGTCAAAAAATTTATGTTTTGCTTTTCACGATAGTATTATCAAACAAGTTTTGTCTAGTGAGAAAGTGTTGATGAAAATATATTCGTTGTTGAATATTCTTGTCACACTTGGAAAGAAGTCATTCATGTACTTGTAAAACAGCAGGGCCGCGGGTGGGTGTGGGAGGGTGCGCACCCCCTGAATAATTTTATCCATTATTCCTCGCACAAAAATTCTTTTATCCATTTCACACTACCTCAGAGAGAGGAATTTTGTATTACACTCCCCTAATATTCGGCTCCTGTTAGCGAAAAAGAGTATATGATCAAGTTGTTTATAACTTAGAAAATAAATTCTGTTTTTGAAAGGTATAGAAAAACATATTACACATAAAAGAGTTTTTTAATTCTCTGTAGTAGGATAGTAGATGAACGACAGCTCAAAGTGTTCAGAACTTTCAATGGAAAATCCTTGCGTTCTTATTTTCTAAATAATATATATTTGACAATATGAAGCATTTTGTAGTCAAGTTTCTTGTTTTCTTAATTTTTCAGTAAAAATTAAAGGCTCATTTACCAAAAGTGTGACTTAGGCAATAAACTCATTACTTTACAAACGAAGCCTAGAAACATGTTCACATTTCTGCAAATTTGTTCCATATTTTCTCTTTGATGACAAACTTCGAACTTCCAGTTAGCTTCATTCCACCTCTTTCTTCACAAAAAAACAAAAACCTAACTAAAGTAAACGAATATTTAATAATATACAAGTTTACAATAATTGGATCGATTCCATAAGGTCTACAAATAAAATTCTCAAAAGTTCTCATGAAATTGAGAGAAAAACAAGGATTTTTCAACTGGTACATACAACTTCTTCATAGATAAATCTTTTTGTTGGATATAGGAGACGAGATGACATCGATAGATATTTCTGTTTGTAATAATAAATTCGACAAAATACTGTCGTCAATCTAGAAGAATTAGAACATAAGTTTGGAAAAGATTCAATAAGAACAGTACATTACTTTCTGGAAATGATGACCTGTTTTTAAGTAAAGAACATATAGGGCGAGCAGGTTCATTTCTTCTACTAAAGGCAGCCGACACGTTCTAACAGCATGATTATACGACTCTATAGAAAACGAGTTCTTCAAAATATAGCATCAATAGACAGTGAAAACTGTTTTTTTGATAAAAAAACTCCTTCTATTTCTGACAGACACGTTGGAAAATCTAAATCTAATTACATGATCATCGCTTCCTTTCTGAACTGTTTTGTCGATATGTCCTGAAACTCCTAAGTAGGCGAAGATTTATTTAATTTTCGTTTTGGACACAATCATTAGAATATCATTCATTTTTAATAGTAGTATTTCATTGTTTGTGGCTGCGTTCTTCCACTCACAAGATAAACTAGACGCTTCGATGATTTGGTAAAAAAAAACGATATTTAATCAAACTGGTTTTTCACCTATTGAAAAAACTTTCTGAACCGGCAAAAAATCGGCTGATCTGGTTCGGTTGAAAGAATGCCAACCGGTTCCATCTCTGGCATGTAGTTCATGCGCAAGCACGTAGCAAGTGTAAGTGTAACCATTCTTTTATTAGTTCTATTATTTTCATGTGAACAATAATTAATTAGACTATTTGCTCTTAATCATATAATAAATTCAAAGAAATTGATGATATTTTGCTTTATTTCAATTCAATTTACAAAAGAGTAGTAGTTAGACTCTCAGTTCCTGATTAGAAGTCAAAGAAATTCAAACGTATGATATTCTGAATAAGAAATATCGTGAATCTGTGCATGTTATCTACACTTGGTAAAACAACTTCATTCGGAAGTTTATACTATTCATGAATGAAATGAAAAACTTTATCATAACATCCATTTTCTTGCCATCTTGTAATGTATCTCGTTAGCCTAGAGTAGAAATGAAAAGATTCTTTCTGTGCAATATGGAGTTCGATATTTTGTGTTAAGAATATTTTTCGAGAATTTATGGAAAAAAGATGATGAATTTTGTTTATGAAACGAGCTCAATCATTGATTTCTTTAAGCTTGTGTTTCCATTGAACTTTAGTGTTTGAACATCGAACCGTCAATGAATGGAACAAAATAATTGTCATATTTTGCCTCAATGATATTTTTTTGTAGAGATGAAACAATATAGTCTTTTGAAAATAAAGTAATATAAAATCATTGAAGATTAAGTGTTTGGCTTTTAGCAATGCTATTTCTAATGTGAAAACATCTTTAAACATAATGTGGCTTTAAGACTCATTGTGTGTCTGTGAGACGATTTAAAATTCACAAGAAAAAGATAGTGATTATTATAAAATGAGTAACCCGTCTATTACTATTCAAATAAGGTTCCTTAACCGGGAAAAAACAATGACATTTTTTCAGAGAAAAGAATTTTCACTAATCAACTTTCTTGTTACATTTCTTACAAGATTCTTGTCTTTTAGTCTTTCAGGCAAGGATTTTGTCTTGTATTTCTTACAAACATGTTGCAAACATATATTTAAATAGTCCATTTTTAGTTACATTCTTTCTTATCATATGTGTTAGAGGAGCTAGTCCTCGCATCAACAAAGACACAATTGTCTCGCAATAAGAACCATATGAGATTTAAAAGACTTTTCGTGACCACCTACGTTTAATATTTTAACAAAATAAATTGGTGATATTATCGTCAATACATCCTGCCATTTCCGACAAAAAATCTTTTAATAAAAATATTTCATTAATTTTTTCAGTAAAAATCAAAACAAGCATGCGATCGAATCTATCAGGACAAATTTAAAGATTTTCGTCTGAAATGATGAGAGACAAGAAACATTCAAGAACATTAACAAGAAAATGGATCATTATTATCTATTTCTCATGTAACAGGAAGTTTCTTTACTGATTAGATAAGAAGAAATTAAACTGTAAATACTTGAGATAATCGAATATAGCATATTTTCTTCCTATAAACAAAAAGTTATCTATTCTTTTTCTTTTTTTTCGTTTTTTAATTTATCACACGATACCTTAGAGAATTAGTGTATGCATAAATAATGAAATTAATAGTAAAAGAAGAGAAAAAAAAGCATATTGTAGTTTGCACTTCTTGATTTGAATTGTGACCAAAAGTGATAGATTGAACAAATATATATATATGGCTTAATCTATATTTGCATCAGGCTCTGTTTTGTATTTTAAAAGAAGAAAGCATACTTTAAATAATAACCTTTTTTACCGTTCTATTTTAGATAATAATAGGTCTTTTGCTGTTTGGATGATACGCATATCCTTGTTTGACATCCACTCTTTTTAAAACGAACATGTAAGGATGCCATAGAAAAGGAAGAAGAAAAATAAAGAGTGACAAAAATTGCATGCTTTTTAAACATCAATTTTAAAAATTTTTAAATTTTATACCGACAAAAGAAAATTCAAATTTAAGAGATATACAACTAGCGAAGGTAAGTGTGATGAATTTTTAGTCTAATGCAAAACAAATTAACAAACATCCGAAACAGACAGATTTTGTTTAAAAACGTATGCCATTATAGTAAGTAACAGATGATGTTGAAAATGCAACTAAACGATTCGTTCCGGCCATGAAATATACATTGTCAGAGGCAAACTTGATCCTTGAAGTAGGGCACCCCAAAACGTTTTGTACAATTGCTAGGGGAAGAACTTAGAGAAGCACTTTTTTGATTTGAAGATCGTAAGTGAGGTCTTCGTTCTAGACAAAATAAAATTGCTCTACACTGTAAGGTTGAAAATTATTTATGGAAAATGCTCAGCGAATTTCAAAGAGTACCTATAGGAATTTCTCAAGGATTTTGCAGTTTATAGAAAATCGAATTTCCAACAATCTAGAAAATCGTCCTTGAATTTCCATAAATAATTTCCAAAAAAGTCGAAATTCCTTTTTGATTTTCTATAAACTGAAAATTTCTTGACAGGTCTCCACCAAGCGGCGACGCGACCAGGTTGTGTATGGGGGTTGACCTCGCTCATGCTTTTAAGAAATTTTTGGTGAAGGTGAATGTCTCCGATTTTGGGACCTTCCTACCGAAACTTCGCACCACCACTGTCTCTGCCTAAATCAAAATTCTTGCTGGCATAAGAAGAATTGTGATCGAAAGTAGAAACTGTCAAAGTTGATTTATGTGTAATATGAGTGTCTTTACGTGACGCTCTTATACCTCCACTGATTGCAAAATAAAAAAATGAATAAGTATTTGGTCTAGAAATTCCTGGACAAATTTCCACTTTCTAGAAAATCGTCGAGGCTTTCTAGTTTATAGAAAATCCTCAGCGATTCTCCACCTTTATAGAAAATCGAATTTATGAAAATTCAGGTTAATTTTCTATAAAGTAGAAAAGCAACATTTTCTAGAAAGCTGGAAATTAATTCAAGATTACGGTGTACTACCGAATAATGGAAATTTTCAAAAGTATGCGTGTCGCTTTTTGCGTTTCAGCCTATTTGCATATTCCATTCTTTACTTTCTTATGTTGTTTCTATCATAGGTAAAGAGAAAGAAAAGATTTTGTTTCTATTTGTTGTCGTAACTTTAATTACTTCTTCTTAACATTTAGATAACTTTTTTACACACTTCTAGTTTCTTCGCTCTAATTCATTCTTCCATGTTCCGACATCTTAAAGTTTTTCAAATAATAGGAGAAGTAGACTATATATAAATTTCACCTGATACATAGTTTTTATTTTTTTCCATTTTTTCTAATTATTTGACTAAAGTACTGAGTTTAGACAAAATATTGTGTTATTGCATGTCCTCACATAACGCATTTTGTTTGTAACCTAGAAACATTTTATGAAAGACTCTTAATATATGTAAGACTCTCATTTTGTTTGTGAGAAAAATGTCTATAATATTATGAAGCTGCATGCAACTTCGATAGATTTTCTAGTCGTTTTTATTGTTTTCGAACGGTCATTTTTACCTATCCAAATCTCTATCCACTAAAGTTTTGTATCATAAACTTTTAAACTCGATGATTACGATCGATGATCATGACATCGATGTTCCAGTTAACGTGAACATAACGGGTGAGGCAGAAGAAATCGACCTCTCAGTTTACTACAAAGCTAAGTTCACATGTTCGAATCTCTATTCGTACAAAAATTGATTTTGTGTTTTTCGATAGTTTTAGTTTAGAATACTATAATGGAATATTCTTCCGCTTGTATTCTGACAGAATAAAGCTTATATAAAAAAAAACAAAATGGTCGTTTCGGCGTTTCGATTATTTTCAGGGAAGTGACAGCAGACATTTCGCACGCGAATCCAATAGGTAAAATATTTCTCTCCAGAATGAGCAAGAATGTGCCTGATCTGTTCATTTTACAAAAAGCTCCAAAATGCACTTTGAAAAATCGGAAAAAATAATCACAAGGCTTTAGCGAAAAACAAAATTGAAAACACGGATAAAACGACAGAAAATTCACATTATAGCGATTCGATAGAGAATTCCGAGGGCTACATTTTGGCCTGTTCGATGTGGGCACAACGCATACACTCGAGCTTATATTGACGAGATACACTTTTCCGAGATAAATTTTTGAAGTTGTTGGGACACTTTGATTTCTGTTCAATTAAGATGGCATCTCGAGTTTCAAGATCATCTTCTATTTTGTAGAGAATTAAACGGCAAATCTTTTGCAAAAAACAGCTGAGTTTTAGAACGTGAAGATCGTGGGCAAACTTCAAAATACTGAGAGATCAGTTTCTTCTGTTCCCGTTAGTTCTAGTGTGTGAAGACTCACATTTTATTAAAGGAGACCGACCAATCCGAATCGATTTATGCTATCTATGCGTTTGACTCGGGTTTGATCAACCTACATACAGAAAATAGTTTTACACGCTCTTCAGTTCATCTTAGTCTTTGCTACCTTTCACATATTCGTTAACGTCATTTTTCTAAATGTATGTTTAACGGACACACCAGTGTATAATAAAAATGATTTATTCTAAAACCTAGACTAGGAGAAGGATAAAGCTTGAGTCGGAAAAATGGTCAATAATACTCTTTCATATCCTTGCAGTTTGTGTTTTGTGTCTTGAATAAAATATTCGATGCACATGACGATAGCAGACAAGACCATCAAGTCAAGTAGACATTTTTGATTCTGAAATGATGTACGAAATGCTTTTTTTCACATTTGTACGTGATAAGAGGAAGAAAGACAGCAAAACCCATTTCTTGTTGATTCTGTGACGTCACAACTCTTGGTTCTAGTCATTATAATTCAAATACGAGTTCTACAGTTATACAACGACAATTAGAATGTGAAACGATGCCATTATTGTGGAACACAAAGCACTTAAACATAAAAATGATAATTTTAACTAATCCGAATGTGTTTGTGTTCGAATGCATAGGCATTGAGGTAAGATACATCGATAAACCATTATTCACTGTTGTTTCGCATGAGATGAAAACAAGGGGGAAAAAGCATACTTTCGTACTTCTCTGTAGTTCTCCGTACTTCTCGTTCTTCTTTCTTGAGAGAAGTATGGCGGAGTACGGAGAAGTAGAGGGAAGTACAGAGAAGTACGAGAAGTACGGACGTATGCTTTTTCCCTCTTGGATGAAAAGCACATTGGTGGAGACACTTCTCGCTCATAGCTATATTCAGATACTGATTGTAAATCTTTAACTGATTATTGATGTCATAGACATAAACCATAAATAACAATAATATTTATGTCATCCATCAATGTGGCGAATAATTTGGCTGTTTATTTGATGATTTTTTTATGTAGACAGAAACGTCTTTATTCGATAACCCATCGATTATTGACTGAACAATTCTGAGTTACACGCATAACATAGTAATAAAAGCCAAGTAAAAATGAATTGATGAACAGTGGCTAAGAGTGCATTTAATTTTCGATAGTAATCAGTTTCAGCTGTGTACGTTTTTGATAACTAAATATACTCTCTAACTAATAATACTCTCGTTCCAAGCTTTATCATGAAACCATGTAACTAAATCAATACCGTTCATATTTTGAAGTCTACCATTCAAATGTACTCGTTTATTTATTGGTAATGCGAGAAGTGTTGTTTTAAATTCGTCAAAAAATTTTCCATTCACACACATATATAATCTATTCAGTAGCTTTTTCCTAATTTCGATATTCGTTTTCATTCATTCAATTTGTTGTCCCTTCTTCGGCAATAGATCTTTATGCTCTGTCTCTCTTTCAAACAATTGACGAATCTCATCTGTTTGAGCTCTGTCATACGCTATTAAATTAAATTGAATTTTTTTTTTTTATTTTCCATTTATTATTAAGCCCATCGGCTGTTACTAAATTAATGTCGGCATGAACGTCACAAAGCGCCATTGTTCAACAACAGTATAACAATTTTAATATGTAACAGCATGAAGAGTAGTACTATTGTTAGATTTGGGACAATTTGATTTATCAGTGATTATATGATTTAATTGTCAGCGAACTTGTTCAATGCTTGAGGAATTACTATATCATGATAAAATTTCAAAAGTTACTTGAAACCAATAATTAGGCTAACTCTTCCAATGATCATCAAGAATGCAGTCATAATTTGATAGATTTATTAAAGTGAAATTACATTATAGATCAGTAACAAAAAGAGCGCAATGAACACGATTTTATATTTATCTCTTCTTCGTCCACAAACACTGTCACAAACTCAAAACAGATTTTGTTTCAATTAAATTTATCAGACAGAGCATTCTTAAACCGAAGAACCAATTATATTCTTCAAGATATATATTTTTTTATAAATAACTCGTATATCAACATTGCGCCTTAAATGGTTCATGTCTAAACTCCGCACACTCATCCACACGCACTTATATCCGCCTGAAAAGATTCTTTGATCTCAATTTGACATTAATTAAAAGTGTGCGATGTTAGGGAAGTAACGACTTAAATGCGTGAAAATCTTTTAATCTTGCTTTTTCTAAACATCTATACTTTATTTTCGTGCAATATTCTGTTCGAATAAAGAAAAACGACTTCACAATATGTAGTGTTTGAATAATCATATTAGTCGCTCAATTTCATTAAGAAATTTTAAATTCCTATCATTTTTCAAAATTTTTAATAAAACTTTATTTAAATTGTTTGATTAATAATGTCTTGTAGCGCTCAAAATTGTGCATAAGACAGAAAGAAGAGAGAAATGAAAACGTTTCAGAACTTGCATTAATGGCAAATAATATCCTGCTTATATTTGGGAAGATCGCAATCAATTCGTTTAAAGTCCGACCTATTATCTATTCTTTGGTAGCGAATAAAATGAGATAAAAACACAAGATTTTGCTTTCATATGTGAGGAGAGTAAGGAAAAAGCAAGTGATCCAGCCCATTTCTTATTCACTCTCACAACACAAGTAAGTTCGGTACCTTTTACACATTTAGAAAAACATTTAGGAAAAACATAGCCAGCAAGCTCTCTCTTGCTCACGAAAGATTTAAAAAGCATTTACTGGAGCATCCTTGTCATTCTGAAACAATACAATCTTCCGATTAGTATCATTCTGTAATATTGCAATCTCATGTCCACTTGTCGAACTTGAATCAACAACCACTACTCTGAAAGACATCACTTTAAGTGCTATGTGTTCCACAATAATGGCATTGTTTTACATTCCAACTTGTCGTTGTATATCGTCTTTCTTCCTCTTATCATGTACAAATGTGAAAAAAAGCATTTCGTACATCATTTCAGAATCAAAAATGTCTACTTGACTTGATGGTCTTGTCTGCTATCGTCATGTGCATCGAATATTTTATTCAAGACACAAAACACAAACTGCAAGGATATGAAAGAGTATTATTGACCATTTTTCCGACTCAAGCTTTATCCTTCTCCTAGTCTAGGTTTTAGAATAAATCATTTTTATTATACACTGGTGTGTCCGTTAAACATACATTTAGAAAAATGACGTTAACGAATATGTGAAAGGTAGCAAAGACTAAGATGAACTGAAGAGCGTGTAAAACTATTTTCTGTATGTAGGTTGATCAAACCCGAGTCAAACGCATAGATAGCATAAATCGATTCGGATTGGTCGGTCTCCTTTAATGGAAAAGTTTACTAAACTTTAGTGGGTAGAGATTCGCGCAGGTAGAAATGACCGCTCGAAAACAATGAGAATAACTGGAAAATCCATCGAAGTCGCATGCAACTTCAGCGAACAGCAAGAAAAATCGAAACTTTCATGAATTTTATCGTTGTATATTTGATGTCGAAATATTTTTGTGAAAGAGATTAGAAGAGTTTATAGAAATTAGAGATTGGAAAAAAGCGCATTGAGAAATGTGGTCGATGAAGTGTGCTGGCAATGAGAATTTTTTGTTCTTTCGTTTATGAACGTAGTGAGTAAAAACTATTTATATTCTTCTATTTGTTGTATTCATTCACATACTTCATCGTTGTTTTTGGGTTGTTTATTCTAATTTCTGTTACAGAAAGTAAATCTTGTGTTTTTTCTTTTGCATATTGATTTCCATAGAGACTGAGACCCCGTTATTGTTGCACGTAAAACTGATTTACCTGTTTGCTAATAAATTAGCTTTATATTGGGTTCAAACGTGTTTTTGAAGTCTTTTTTAATGATAAAAAGAAGTCGTTGACGCGTTTTATATTTATCAGTCTAACGCATACTACATACGTAAAAATATTTCATACATACTTTGCTATAAAAACCGAGAACAAAGAAAAACGAAGAAAAGAATTTATTCTGTACACAGTGCATCATTATATAAACAAATTAATAATGCACCTGAATTGTGTTTTTTATTTCTCTCTTCTGTGACACTCTGCCAAAGAATATAAAGGAGTTTGTTATGGTTACTTAAAGACATTTTTTAAACCGTTCAAATGCACAGTAAAGCATGATTTAGTGAAAATATTAAAACGTAAGTACTCAGTGACTCAAAATTTGTAACTAACGAGGGAACCTCTCGAGATGTTTACGCGTTTTTGACCCGATATTTTGTCTGCAAGTAGGGAATCTCTAGATTAGAGTAACCCTAAGTTGGTTCGGTTGTCTGAGCCTCTGGAGTCGAGTTATGAATTTTTCAAGTTTTTTGAAAAAAACGCAACAGCCTCACTCAATCCATATGATATCTAGCACGATATACAAAAGTATCGGCGCAAACGACGAGATATACCTCTCCTAATAGAATTCGGCGAGCTGAATCGAATGGCGAAAATCGCATCTCTCTATCTTTGTAGGGAAAAACGTTACGACTATTTTATCCTTCCAGCGGGAAAGTGCATTTTTCACTGTTTTCCAGCGAATTTGACCTAACTTGTCAAACTTGTCCAAACCGCAGTCTCCCCGCAGAACTTGAATTTGGTCGCAAATGAAAGATCTCGTCGAGTTCTGTCTATATCAATCAAAAAATTCTATGTACCATCTCAGGGTCTGGAAAAAAAGATTTCTGAAAGCCTAAAAATCTTGAAATTCATTTTGAAAATTTTTCAACCACACCAGGCGACAACCTGTATAATTCTGCACAAAATGAGATGTCAACCAAGTTTCCTTGAGGTTCCATAAAAAAAAATGAAGAAAATGCGAAGCGGATCAAAAATTTAGCATTGAGTGAAAACATTTCAAAGAATTTATGCCAATAATTTTATAAAGCCTATAACCAGGCATGGGCGAGTCCGAGTCCGGACTGGAAGATTTTCTGGCGGACTCGGATTGGAGATATTTTTAAAGGACTCGGACTCGGACTTGAGTTTTTGTATTTCGAGTCCGATCTATTCAACTTTCAACATAAAAGAGAAATAAACCACACCCATCAAAGAAAGAATCTAAAAAATTACCGGACTCGAAATGGACTCGGGACTTGGACTCGGTTCTTAATGTCAAGGACTCGGACTCGGACTCGGCTTGACTTTTTAAGGACTCGGACTTGGCTCGGACTCGCCCATGCCTGCCTATAACTCAGTCATTTAATATGATGAAAAGTTGGTCGACGTCTCGTGTTTTACAGAACTGAACGGGCTGTCGACTGGTGTGGTCGAAAAATTTTCAAAATGAATTTCAAGATCTTTAGGTTTTCTGGAAGACCAGAATTTTTTCAAAAAAGTTGAGAAATTCATAATTCGACTCCTGAGGTTCAGACAAACGAACAAACTTAGGGTTATTCTAGCTTAGAGATCTCCTACTTATGGGCAAAATATCGACTCAAAAGCAATTAAACACCTCGAGAGGTTCCCTCGTAAGTAATGTCACAAGTACTTATGAATATTTGAGAGCTCACAGTTTATTCCCGAATACGAAATGGAGTACGCATATAAGTACCAAAAGGCTCATGCTGGAATGTTGAGCACTCATGGCATTTTTGTTCTTAAACGCTCACTCACTAAGTGACTTTCATCAGATGGTTTTTTGCATAAGTTTAATTTTAAAGATGTTTTAGAACAAACCTGAGATTTTGAGTATTCTAATTGTTGAATGCGTGATTATACAGAAAATCGAACAAAACTCGTTTTCAAAGATTATATATAGAGACAAAGTTTTGAAAAATATTTGAAAAGGATCGTCTCAAATCATTTTTTCTTACATCGCGTATTCAGTCCTTTTAGAGTATGTAGAACCTACTCACAGTGGGCATCCAGGCAGACATTAAGCAAAAAATTGAAAGTGCAGATTTTCCGTATTCGAAGACGGTAAAACATATAACGATAGATGTTCAGTTTAATAGAATAAAATTTTTTGTTCCAAGTGGCAAGGATTGTGAGAAAACACATACCCAAAAATTTTTCCTAAAACGTATGGTGTTTGATAAGAAAAAATTTTTCACCATTTCTAGCGTAGCTCTAACTAAAAGTTTGTCAGCTTTGCCCCCAGCGAGTGTGAATCCTTTCGTCTTAGATATACGCATAGCCTAATGAGCATAGTGAAAAATCGCTATGTATTGAAGAAATATTCTTATTCAAACGCATAACAAATAGCTGATACTAACAAAGAAATTTTCTGTTTTCAATCTAAAGATGGTGTGAAAGCTATTTTCTCCCGTCAAACACTTTTTCAAAAAAACTAAGCTCATTTTCGAAATCAGCGCATCGATTCATGCAGGCTTCGTATTTGTCCTGTATTTCCTGTTTTGTATGAGAACATCCTGTTTTATCCTTGCATTTCGAACTTTTCCTGTTTTCCCTGTATTTTGACTTCGTTCTGCAGTCTTACTGTTGGTAAAATGGTAAAATTTGTTAGAAAGTCTTTACTTCTTACGTGAATCCCATCAGCCAGTTAGAAAAATATTTTTATTTTATTCAGTTAAACAAGAGAAGAGCAGACTAACAGAAATGACGTTTACACCAAGGATCAGAATGTCCTCATAAAGACTGACTGTATAAATTCTACACACTCATGTCGAAATGCTAAACGAAAGAAGTAAAAAAAATGAAAGACAAAGAAGAAACGACGAGTAAAGAAAAAGTAAAACGAAGTATGACGTTAGACACGGGCGGGGCGGGATCAAACAACTGATCCCGTAAAAGTAAAACGTTCGTTGTAGAATCAAGTTCTAATGTGAGTTTAAAACTCGTTTTTCTATCAATTGTTTTCTTGCAAGGCCGTACAAAGCTCTACCACCCAGTACAATACCAAAAAGCCGCATTGAACATTCCCCCAGGGATGGAACATTTTTACATGTCCTATGGCCAAATTTTTCATCGGAACTAAACAATTAACTACGGGATCGGGACTAGAAAAGACTAGCCGCATCCACCTCTAGTTGTTGTACGTATAGAAGAAGAGGTAGATGAACGAAAATAACAATAATAATACTGGACGGATAATTAAAAAGAGAGCTTGATATATACGATTATCTATGACTATGTTTTAATGCTGTATAACATTTTTTGAATATTATTTAAATGTTTAGTTATTATTTAATCTTAAAGAACAAGTGAATTTTTAGTTTATGTCTAGCAATACATTATTTAACACATTGTAATAAATCTCACTTGTCGTTTTTCTACATTCACTCTTTTCCTGTGTTTCTGAGGACTGTCCTGTTTTTCGAAGGAAAAAAATCCTCTCCTGTTCCTGTTTTTTGAAAATGGATAGTACGAACCCTGTTCACATATAAAACAATAAGCTTTGGATCGAATAACTAACCATCCATCGAAATTTTTTCTTATAAACTGAACAAGATCGATTTTTTGAAAAAGTGATTTTTTTCTAAAAATATTTATTTTTTTCTTTAAAAGCATTAAAGATGACTAAGCAATGATAATTATTCATGAAAAAATGCATTACGAGCAAAATATTTTAATGTCCATCTACTATTGGAAAAATGCTGACTATGCTACTGATAATCGTACAGAAAAAAAAGTCGAGTCTTAGTATGAAGAAGTTTTTACCTGTATTTGCATTTATAGGCGTCTCTGAGGCCAAAACGTGTTCGTATTGAACGTATCTTGATCGCGAGATGCGTGTTTGGGCGCATTTTCTTTCTTTTTCGGAAAACGTCGCGTCCGAGAGCGTCCAGAGTTCACATTTTGTGCTCAAATGGACCGAAAAGCTTATAGATTGCGTGCGTATGCCTTTACTTTCTCACTAAAAGTCGTTCGCTCGAGATCAAGAAACGCATTTGAACCGATCTTTATAATCGAAATAGATGATTTACATCTAGACACGTCTGAGACTATGTTTTTTATTTGAAAAAAAGAAAGAAATGAACGCATATAAACGTTCCCCTCTATCCCATCTCAGTGTATAGTAACAATATTGCAGTTAATTTTGAAACTGGTTTTATTATTTTTATGCACGAAAAAATTGATTTGTTTTTTCGAGCTGGAAGGTATAGTTTTATTAAAATTTGAAAAAAAATTCAAAATTTTATTGTCATCATCTTGTGCGACTTAATCAGACTTTTTAAAAAAATCGTACTATTAAGACGCGTAAAAGTGTTTACCTCACGTTTCATTTTTCTGAAATTCTCTGAGACATCTTTAACTAATGCTTATTGAAATATAATTTGTCCGTACTATTCTCAATTGACATCAACGTCATGTATGCGCGTGCCATCACTTAAAAATCGAATATTCTTCTCATTGTAATAAATATTAATATTTTTTCCTTGCCCAGATGTCCCAAGAGAAATATATTTCGAGTGATTCAAGTAATATTGGTCAAGTATCCTCTTTATTATATCTTTACCAGGGGGAAAACAGCAGATTTTGTGACTTTTGTAATCTGGGCTCCGTCGCTGGATCCTTACACATAATAAAGAAAAATAAATGAGATTGAGAAATATATAAACGTGAGGTAAATATCAATAGGACGGTTATTATATTTTTCATTCATCATACTACCAACTCGTTTTAATTATTGTTGTATATGAATAATACCAAGGAGTAATATCATTGCTTTGCGAGTGATCTGCTGTCCATAACTTCATGTTATCTTGTATATGAGTCCTTGAAACGGGACATATGTCGCATAATTTGGCGTTACCTTGCATAGTTTTCACAATTTTCAGATGATTGTTTTTGCATTCGAGAGAGGAGATACTTATGTAAGTCATGAACAGAACATTTTATCAAAGTCGTTTGTCTCTAGTTATCATAATTAATTTTAAATTTAACTTAGTCCATAAAATATATTCAGATTAATATCTCAGGTAGTGTATAGCCAATATGACAACTTATCCATTGGAATAATGAGCTATTTTCACGTATGTGATAGAGTTCAGCATTCTGAAGAACTTTGTCACTTAGTATAATACCAAATTCGAATTCGACTTGAGAGACAGTAGAGGTTTGTCTCTGAGAACTCCGTGTATTTCAATGGAGTGCCTCTATTTACCTCAAAGTATAAAAAAGGAAAAAAGAGAATAGTGCTGTTGATTATATGTTAATTAGCTTAATGAGTTTAAATGATAATACGCTCAACGTTATATGGTGGAGAGAGGAAGATCCGGGCTATAAAATGAGGCATTCTGAACTAATTAGCTCTTAGGCGTAATTAACCTGCAATTGTACATTAAAACTCCATGTATTTGAATGAAGTGTCTCTGTTTACCCCAAGTGTACAAGCGAAGTGATAGTATTCATTCGTTTAACTTTTTCTCTTCTTTTCAGAATACTACGGGAACAGCTTCTGTTAATGGTAATTGATACGATGGAAAAAATTAGATAACTGATGTCTAAGCCGCCATTGTTGTGGCAATTATTCATTAATCGCTTAGCTAAAG
>CAJNOQ010001861.1:0-27868 GCA_905250885.1 Didymodactylos carnosus | reverse complement strand
TAAATAAAAACGTAAGAGAAAAAAATTGTGGAGCTTTTTCTGAAAAAGAACGGATTTTAACGTTTTCGACCTCATCTCAGTATTTCGCGGTTTTCTCCATCAAGATTCAATTTTTTCGAGCTCGGAAAGTGATATTCGTGATCAGCATGAGCTGGTGAATCAGAATATGTATAATAAAGCCAAAAATAAATTTCACTGTCAGTTTGCTTTCCGTGCACCTTATATACGCTGAGACTTTTTAGAGTGGAACGGTTCACGTTGTTCTTCATGTCAAAATAGATTTTCATCTACCTTCCTCGAAAGTTCAAAGCAAACAAAGTAGAGACAGTAAATTTTTTTTCCCCGAATTAGTTGGAATGTACTGTCAAAAACAGGTTTATAGAATAAAAGGGGCCAGTTGAACTAATGCAATGAAATTATGTTATGACAGTTAATTATCAAAGTTTTTTAATTTGTCTTTTCTGCAATATTTTTAGCTTAATCTACTAGTGCCAAACTGATTTTCACTTCCAGTTATTTAATAAGTGTTCGCCTAAGTCTTATTCTAGCCATACCAACTTCGCCATGGCTGAATACCGCTAATGAGTATTGGGTTTGAGTAGGGCGAGGAAGTAGGTTTGAAACTACAGATTAATTACTTTTAATAAAAACAGAAACACTCAACGAGCAGAGTAATTTCAAGCTGAGAGTCTCAGTAATGGAATGAGAAAAAAAATTTAAACTAAACTAAACTAAAGAATTTCCAAACAAAACACAAAAACACAATAAAAAATATACATTGAAGGATAACATCGAGTCATTGCACAACTTCAATCATTGTGCAGAATATAGGAAAGAACAGCGAAGTTGATTTTGCAGTTCGTCTGCAAAGATCAAGTTCGTGTGTTCGATCCTGGCTTCGTGCAAGGATTGATTTTGTGTTTTGATAGTTTAAGTTTCAGAATGATATAATGGGAATTTATATTCTCGATTTCGTTCTGGTTCAAGATTAAAGCTTAAACCAAAGAATTTCCAATTTATCATTTGAAATGAGAAAGATCTTAGTAGTATAATACATTCTGCTTTATATATTAAATGGGTTTAATTCTAAATAAACCTAAGGTAAAAAGGAGCTAAGATTTCCTTCATTTCAAATGATAAACTGAAAGTTCTTTTTCTCATTCGATTACTGAGACTCTCAGTTATGCAATCGTGAAAGAATTTTTGGAAAAAGTGCAAAAATAAGGTAAGGATAAAGAAATTACTATTCGAGTGTTTCTGTTGTTGTTAAAAGTAACCACTTTATGGAAAACAGTTTTATTTTCACTTCTATTTGAAAAATGATTCACTGAAGAGATGAAAAAAGAGAGGAATAAAGAAAAAATGTTCTTTTCATTTTCTCACATGCGGAGTACAAGCTCGAGAAGGGCGTGTGTGAAGGAGTGTTTCTACGATTAAAGATACCAACAATTGTGAAGAATTCACGTGGGGAGGATGTGGAGATAGGCTGACGAGGAAACCCTGTGAGGTGTCTAACTCAGTTGTTTCGCTCATATGCCAATCGATAGTATATATCGAAGTAGTAAAAAGCCTAAAAGGGTTGGTGCCCATGGCTCTTGAAGACCCGGTTTTCTGAAAAATCAGTTTTTCAAGAACTCTAAAAAATAACCAAAACCTTTTCTTAATAAGGTATGATTGTAGCGCGCAAATTTCTGATTAAAATGAGACATCTCCTACCTCTACATGACCTTTCTTTGCAAAGTTATAGAATTTATAAGAAAAGCCCTAAATTAATTTCTTATTTCTGTAGCTTTGAGCAGACAATTCAGGGCTTTTCTTGTAAAATCGATAACTTTGCAAAGAAGGTCATGTAGAGGTAGGAGATGTCTCATTTTAATTATGTCTAAAGTATGTACACATAGGGAACCATTCATAAATAACATCATCATTTCACAGATCGTGTGAAAACAGTATCCTTTCTCAAGTATGGTCAATAATGTTAGCGGATTGAAGGGCAGTAGCAAACAGGATATGCTTTTCACTATGTAAAATTTCTCTATACTATGTAATGTTATTTGAAGTGTCATCACTGAAACCAGCCATTTTAATTTTCTTGAATAAGATGCAATGAGAGGTAAATGGGAGTCTCAAGTTTGAGCAGCTGCTACGAAAATGAAAACACGAGGTTGTTTTTTTTGGGGCTCTCTCTCCTATTTTGTCTCATATCGATCCCCGTCCTTTATAACAGCTAAGATAAGTCTTTCCATATGTAATAAACACATTACACTTGGGTTTGAACTAGTGCGTATCAGTAAATACATCGCGCTGATATTAGTTCATTGCCAGAGCCATTCCGCCGTCCTGTGATTGAAATAGTACAGCTTGACACTAGAGATCTACGCGGACAATGCCCGTGGACCTTTATGGGTTCTCTGTCTTTGACCGTCCGTGGCAATGGGAGAAACAAATATTTCTTTCACTCTGGTATGCCGCAAGGAGAACACATTCTTTTGCAACTGCTTGCATATGCAATGTTTGAGGAAAATTTTCTCGTCAGTGTTATCATTTTTGTAGCAGCTGATCAAGTTTGAGACTTCTATTTACCTCTCATTGCATTCTTAGGCACTTCTCTATGTATCTATCAAATAAAAGACAACAAAAAGGTTTCAGAGAGAAGAATAAAAGAAGCCGAAAACGTAGATTACCAAATACTTTAAGGCCTCCGACGGTCAAAAACCTATCTCAATAACTATAACTCCGATTTGGACCAAACTTTCAGGGAATGTCAATCATGTTAAAGCATGGTAGCCAAATAATTTTTGAGACGTCATCTCCTTCTACTCGCGATGATAGAGTGAACGGATTAGTTTTAATTTGCAGTAGACCCATATGACTAGGAATTGAGTTCGAGAAGTTATCCCTCATCCCATTCTAACCATATTGATCGTACGTTTATATGAACAGATGACGTGAGTGTTATTTTCTGATTTTTCAAATATAAATTTCAACAAATTCAGAATAAAGTAAAGTAATGTATTCGTGATTGAAGTGAGATATTAGCTCGTCTAAATAGAAGATGAGTGAAAAGAAAAGTTGTGCGTACAATGAGAAAGAAAACAAAAAGCATCAGAAGTCGATAAATATATTATGCAGTATTAGAGTCTATGAAAACCATCTGCTCGAAGAATATAAGTCGTTGAACCAACAACAACTATTTGGTCAAGCGAAAACGCTCCAGCTAGTGATGTAATATCTTCCGTTATCGTATGTATCGAACCGTGAGTTGTCTCGGCAATATAAATCAATGCTGGATTAATGTCGGTTCTGTCAGTTGCACCACAAGCGATCACTTTCACGGGCAGAGTTACTTGAGATAAAAGTATTAAATCTCTCGGTGTTGCCTTATTATCAGCGACATGGACAAGCGTCGTGCACGTCGAACAGTCGCGTTGACCGCGAATAATCGCTTCAATATCATTTTCAGATGCATCACCTCCATTTCCATTTCTTATTGCTGTTTTCATTGTTTGTAAAACAGCGATAGGATCTCTTGCCTGGACACCATATAGTCCGCCCGTTGAGCCAATAACTTTTTCTGAGTCACTTTTATCGTTACCATCATTAAAGAAAACATAGTATTGTGTTCGACTTGTCAATTGTGTTAGTCTTAACCAAAGATAAACTGATGCATCGTAAGGATCCATACTTCCAGTGACATCCACAACATCAAGCATATTCGTCCAGTTTGTATTACGTTGTATAACGATATAAGCTGTTCTATCATAATCTGTCACCGTGCCATTAAGTATAAGATCTAATGCAGTTGTATCTCGCCCTAGCCAGAAAAACATACAAAAAACGGCTTCAGTATCTTTTTTAACGAGACTGACTCACCTGGGCTTGAGATTTCACAACTAACGCCCGAATAATTAGATAAACAGAAACAGAAATAAGATGATTCATCATTTAGACGACAAGTGCCATTATTAAGACACGGCGCTGATACACAAGCATCTACAATGAAATTTTAATATATGTCAGCTAATTGCAGAAAAGACCTCGAGTACTGTCTATAATCAGATGTTTGAGTCCAGTATCATCAGTTGAACAGCATTATAAAAACTGAATATCAAATTCGCTTTGGTACACTACGAAAAAACAAGTGTCCGTCGAGCGATGAATGAGGCATTTGATGTAGTCCATAATAAGGCACTTTTCTTGATGCCTTCTGCTTGAAGTGCCTCAGAGCGGAGCACTTAAAGTTCCCTATTCATCGTCCATCAAAGTGATCTTTTTAGCTGGTGGTACCCTCGTTTTTCCAGAGTGTAATATTTTAAGTTGTTTTCTACTGACGTAAACTATTTTAGTAGTAGACAAACGCATCACAAGCTATGCAGGGCAACGAAAAGCGTCATTTACATCATTATTATCAAGATAAAAGCGATTGAAATCATCACACGTCGCATTCACGGATGTCATGAAGACGGCGTATTTGTTTCTACATCCATAACTGAATTTTTGCTACCAAAGCAAAATTTCAGATTCATACATACCTGAAATTGTTAATTCAGAACATGATCCACCTACAAAAAACACCCAAGACTATGGGAATAACTGAAGGTCTTTTTTTTCTTTTTACTTGTTGCATTCGAGGCATATAACGTCGGTAGTCTGTCATCGATTAATGTTCCATTTGAATCAGTATATGTAAGTTGAAATATATATGGCAAGACGCTAGTAACATTCCGTTGTATTGCATTTAATTTCGCTTCTCGACATTTAACAGCAAAACAATCAGCAACAGACGTTTCTAAGGTAATAGCTTTTTAAAATAAGAAATAAACATGGAGACATCTGTATTATGTGCACTGATTTGATAATTACCGAGAAAACCTATTAATGACGTTGTTATATTTGTTACGTGTATCTGACTGCGCCTGACACCTGATCGGTTCGCTATCTATGAAGAAGTTTATCGGTTCTAGAACTAAATGTAAAACTCTAAACTACGAAGGTCAGCTATATACATATGATATGTACTTTGTGTTTGTAACAGCGAACTCAAAGGTGTCTTACGGCAGTTTTGCACGGTTTTAAATTTACAGTTCGTGAAAGAATCCGACCACTTAAGAGATTAAATAGAGTTCGTGGCAGAAGTCTGAGTTAGATGTCAAAGAGGAAAACGAGAAAAATTGTCATAACAATACATACATTAACGATAATCTGAGAATTTTCAGATTGAAACATGGAAAGCAATAAGATTTCTACGAAAACGATGGAAGAAGAGTAAGATAAAATAATCGACAAACGAGCTCATAAATGACTACTACGTAAAATATTTTAAGAACCTTACGGAATTCACTATTGTATTTCTTATTTTGAACTTCCGAGCAGTACTCTTCTCATCATCAGGAAAATAACAATATGACTACAGAAACTCTACTATTATATATATATATATATATACAACTCATATCTAATATGAAACGGAGCTTCTCCTTCTCGCAATTCAATTCAATTTTTCTGTACTCATATTGTTATTTTCGTGATGATGAGCGGAGCACTGCTCGGGAGCTAGAGATAATAAATACAATAGTGAATTCTGTAAAGATCTTAATATGTGTTACGTAGCAGTCATTTACGAATTCATGTAAAAGTTTCGTCACTTTTGAGAGAAATGAATCATGAGAAGCACTCTGGCTGTGTTGAAATGAGTGCGAACATCGCCGAAGTGTGTAACCCGTTTAACAAATGGACAGATTCTCTTCAAAAGTTATTCTAGACAGCAAATCTAAACTTTTCTTTTTTCAAGCTGTCCTCTCATTCTTTTTCTTCGTCATCTATCTAACTCAGATCTCTACCGTGAAATTGAGAATGAAGATGGATGTGGGAATAGTTCACAATTTTCGAGCACATTCTGCTGCACTCTCATTTTGTAAAGCAATTTAAAAGCTTCAGGAAAGACTATGGGCTGGTCTTCGATTACCTGTTCTCCTAAATAATCATGATTATAATCATTGTTCGCATATAAACTAGCGTTATAATAATTATTAAAATCCGTACGACTAAATAGAATGCAAGACGGTAAACCTGAAAAGGGAAAACAAACATTCAATCGCCTACGAGTTTTTAAGGGCATTATGCGACGTACTTCTGGATGCAATTGGCAAATCTTGTCCATAGGGTGGTGTATAAGCTGGAATTAATGACAAAGCAACAAAAATCGGTACAACAGTAACCCCACTTGCTGCATAACAGGAGTAAGCACAAAGGTGCTGTCGAATAAAACTGATGGCATGTCGCAATCTTGAATAAATAAAAATGACCTTTTGAAGCTATTTTTTTGTCACTAATAAAATATTCTTTAAGAGAACAGCAAAACTCATATGACCCATGCTGGTTAATTCGATGAATGCCAGTGTATTCTCTCTTGACACAACTTACATATTTTGTAGTGGTGGTCGAACTGATAAACGGGGCTTTTTTCCTTTCGAATAAGTTGCAATATAAACCATGAGAATAATTTTTATTTCACGGCAAGCATGAAGTGTGTTTTTTGCATGTCTCGCAAACGCTTGATTTTCCGTCATTGTAGCTAAAGCTGTTAAAAACTAGATTATATCTACTTTTTTCTTCCTTTAGACGAAAAACCCAACACCACAGTATTTGTTTTTATTTTCGTCAAGGTTAAATTCCTAGTCGTTATATATCGATCGTTATCGATATGGCTTTAATAGGCAAGAAGTTAACTACTTTTCTGCAGGAGTAATGACGGAAAGTTTACCTTGATAAAAATGGTAAGATTTTATCTACAGAAGAAATGTGAGAGTTTAATGGTGTCACAGTTAGAAAGGGAAATATCTAACATTTTTATGTTAAAGAGTGGTTACTCTAAAACATATTGTGAAATAGCTCATACCTTATCATTACCTAATAAAAATTAAATGAAGACAACTGTTGTTTCACTCGCATTTACACTTATATCGCGACCCTTGATGTTAATAGATATTCTGTATGCCTGATACTAATAGACCTGAAACCTTCGGCTGCTATAATAGGCGAATCATCATCGCGGTATTCATCAGAAATGACCTGTTCCACGATATGTTTTAGAGTAACCACTCTTTAACATAAAAGTGTTAGATATTTCCCTTTCTAATTGTGACACCATTAAACTCTCACATTTCTTCTGCAGATAAAATCTTACCGTTTTTATCAAGGTAAACTTTCCGTTATTACACCTGTAGAAAAGTAGTTAACTTCCTGCCTATTAAAGCCATAAGGATCGATATATAACGACTAGAAATTTAACCTTGACGAAAATAAAAACAAATACTGTGGTGTTGAGTTTTTCGTCTAAAGGAAGAAAAAAATAGTATCGTGTAGTATTCTGCACATCAAGTCTTGACCTTTTTGGCGTTCAAATGGAACTTATTATTATTGTGTATTGACAATCAGACTAAAACCTGCACTGAACAACGTTTGTATCGGTGAAAATATTGAAACAGAAAACGTTGATATAAACAAGATTATGGTACGTTTTGATGTAAAATCATTGTATCTGCGTATATCAGTGGGAGAGATATTGCTATCAACAAAATATACAAGCTAATAAACCATTTTTGCACGTTTCTTCTGTAGTGGCTGCGTTTTGTTTAGAGTCGGTCATAGAAAATATCCTTGAAGTTTCAGATACGCCGTTACAGTGGTTTCTCAGAAAACTTATTTTTAGGATTTCTCTAACGAGGGAACGTTTTTAAGTGCCCCATCGCTTTTTCAACGAAACCTAGTGGGTTGTAGGTTATCGGTGATGCTGATTCCGAATATAGATATGAGAGCTGCTCTTAGGGCTTCATTGAGTCAGTTTTGTGGAAAAACAACCAACGCTTTTCTTAACGAGTCATGCTTGTAGTCCACCCATTTTCGATTAAAATGAGAGCTCTCTCAACTCTACGTGACATTTCTTTGCAAATTTATAGACTTTACAAGAAGAGTCCTAAATTAATTTCTTCTTATTTCTGTAGCTTTGAGTTGACAATGAATATTTAGGGCTTTTCTTGTAAAGTCTATAAATTTGCAAAGAGAGGTCATGTAGAGTTGGGAGAGGTCTCATTTTAATCAGAAATGGGTGGGTTACAAGCATGACTCATTAAAAAAAGCTTTGGTTATTTTTCAGACTTTCTGAAAAACTGGTTTCCCAGAAAACCGGATCTTTGAAGCCCTAAAAAACGTTCCCTCGTAAGGCCCAAAATCCTTAGAAATCTCACGACTTCTTTGTCCACCTTCTGCTGATGATAAACACTTAAAGATGATATTCTTGTTCAGAATTAAATGTTCTTTCGAATGAAATCGATCCCAAAACTCGCGCTAAACATCAATGTAAAATGTCGTACCGAGGCAGCGGGCAATAAAGCATATTTTCACAAGCAACAGGGTTTTCTGAAAAAACTCTAAAAACTGGTTCTTGAGCAGATCTCTGGAAATCTGTTTCGTTGCTCGAAACCTTTTATAGAAATCGAAGATAAGAATTTGAATCTAGATTTAAAAACAAATGGTAACGATGATATTGATATGCAAACAATCACAATGCTGAGTCATATGTATTTCAAAATATAATAACTAAATATAAAAAACTGCTCAACGATAATCCGATGGATCTCAAAAAATCCTTGACCTGTTGTACTGTAAATTTATGATAAATGGGACGGACTACCGACCGTCTAAAATGTCCGTCGCGACGTCGTCGACTATTAAGTCGATTGCGTTGTATCCGTTGTTCTTCTGTAAGTGATTGTCGCTGTTGCTGATGTTGTGTAGATGGTATTAGGTTGAGGAAAAAGTTCGTGCGCCGTGTTAAAATAATGATTTGACCGGTGTTATATGCAAATACAACAGCAGGGAGGAATTCGTCCCAATTGTTTGATTCTTGATCTTGAAGTTTGGCTAATTGCGGAACGAATGTTGCATTGAGTCTCTCAACCATACCATTTGTCTGTGGGTGATCTGTTGTTGAATAAATATGATTACGTCCAAGTAATTGTGATAATGCTGTCATTATCACAATTGGGAAAGTTGGGGAAGTACAGCTTATGAAAGGTCGAATCCAGGAGAAGAACACCTGAAATTGTTCTAAAAGAAAAGATTTCTGAGCAAATCAAGACACCTCTGAACTTTCTACAGCACTGTTTCATCAAACAGTATTCAATTTAAGAAAAGCTCCATGTCAGCAAAATTACTCGGAAAACACGAAAAATATGTTTTTCGTTTTCTTACCCATACGTCTAACGAAAGTAGAGTTTGAAAGAATACGTCATACCATTCTGTAACCCTTTCAATTCTGCATCTTTCTATATACAAAGTGTGCCTAATCTCTGTCTGTAGAAGAAATTATAATCATTTTTATGTATCACTATAGGAAAAAAATGAAATATTTGTCAAGTATTGGTCGAATATTTATCGAATAAAGACACACTTGTAAAATAATGTGTTTTTTAACTATCATATATAGTTTTGCATTACGAAACATATTCTCACAACTTTGTGGATTAAATAAATAAATAAAAAATTCATGGGGTATTACGTTTTCTTTTTGGTATTTAAATAGGTCTTTAATTTTTTCTATAAGCATGACAATTTTATCAAGGGAAAGATGATTCCGCTGATGATTTCGAAAAATAAAATGAACCTAGCTTTAGAACGTTTAATGTTATCCAAAAAAAAGAAAAAATGTATGTTATCATGCAGAGATTTTTGATCCGTCAAAGTGAACGCCTTAGATGATACGATATGATTTCATCGGGTCATGTATGGATTATTGAACGACGCGACGTTGACCTGGTAAAAACTTTAACAGTTGTCAACCCTGCGAATATTTTCTTCAAAAGTTAGACGCGTATTTCTGCTTCATATTCAGTCAAAATCCTGGAAAATCGAAACCCTTGTATCTCAGCCACATTATGCAGCAACTTTTTGAGACTTGAGCCTATGAGATATCGCGCCTAATAGATTGTAAAGCGAACAAGTTGATTTTACACAAGTATCGAGCATTGAATACACTGTTTTCAGCTAACGACTAATAATATATCTGGATATGATTTGCAAAATTTATTACACACAAGAGAAAATCCATATCATAATACACTCTAGTGTGCGGTCTATACATCTATAGATTTCAGAAATTAGAAGCAAACTGTTGCCGCCGATCCCTGTAGTTAAATTACGAGATTCTTGATTTTTCGATATTTTGTCTGCGAAAAATCAGAAATAAATGATTGTAATATATGAGAGAAAAGTTATAGTTAAAAAATCTTTGTACAAAATCTAATGTACAAGATCTACACTTAAACTATTTCTTTTTGCTTTATGTGAAATTCTTCATGTCATACAAAAGAGAAAGATTTTTAGTTTATACTCAAAAGCCGAGAGTATTTATCTTAATTCTTACCCGTCATCACTTTGGTTCCGACAACTCAAGAACTTAAGAACCTAGATGTAAAACATTTTAGGAGAAAACGTTCTTGCATCTAAATGTGCGTACGAACCTAAAAACGTAATACGAACCTAAAACGTTAGTATGACCTTAAAAGTTTAGATTCGTTTTCAACATGCAAGAACCCAAGAACCTGGATATAAAATATTCTAGGAGAAAAGGTTCTTGGATCGGGATGAACGAGACGAAGCACGTAGCTGATGTACTGAACTGTCAGCGCAGAAATTAAATTAAATTCTATTACGCAGTTGGGCATATCATACATAAGCAGGGGCGCCTCGATAAGGAGAAGACGGGAGGGATCTCCTCCTGCTTTTTGAAAAAAATTTACTCCAAAAAAATTTACTCCAAAATCAGGATTTTCTTACTCCGAAAATAAGGTCTTTGACTTATGAGAATGTCCCACGGAGTAAAGCGTTTACTCGTATTTGCAGAGTAAGACAATTACTCTCATTTTTAGAATATAAAAGGCTTTCTCTCAGTTTCGAAGTAAAGCGCTTATTCCCATTTCCAGAATAAGGCGTTTATTCTCAATTTTGGAGTAAGATATTTATTCCCATTTTGAGAGTAAGAGGCTTACTCTCAGTTTCGTGGTTAGGAATTTACTTTCTTTTCAAAAGTAAGATATTCACCTCTATTTTCGGAGTAAGATATAGACTTCCATTTTTAGAGTAAATTCTTCTGTTTTTTTCTCTTTCTGTGTTTGATAGAAAATAAAATTCCTATTATGTACATAAGAGCCGTTTCACATAACCCACGACCGACACTGCAAATTGGAGTAAAACTAAAAGAAAAAGATAAATATTCTAAGCAGTTTTCTTCCAAAGCAGGACTGAATTTCCTTCTATTTGCCACGAGATTCAGCATAGTCGATAACCTATGTTTTCATTCGTTTCTGACAGTCCCAAACCTAACGGCACAGGAGTGCCAAGGCTTCAGGAAAAATATCCATAGCTCCCGAACCATGGATTTCTAAGATGTCGCTTAGATCTAGTTTTGTAGAGGATACTTCGGACTATATATCCACGTAAAACAATTCATAGATTTTTATGCTAGCTTTCAGAGAACTGAACTGGTTTTCCACAGATCTCCTGAAAAACCGGTCTTTGAAATTCTTTTCAAATTCGTTTTTGGTTATGAAAACATAGCTTCAGGCCTTGGCTAGTGAATGATGAAAACCGCAAGTCCCTATCTTTTATTCCTTTTGAGTTATTCAAAAAATAACCACCGGCCCTTTGTATTTGGAACGGATAGCAGTCTATAGCGAAAGTTATTTTTTAATACAAGTGTTTTTTTGCAGTACAAATTGCTGAAACAGCTGACTGAATATGGGCTTGGTTTCGCTTTAAAACACTTTCTTCAACCCAACAGATGCAAAATACTGTTCTAAAAATTTAATGATGTCTACGTGATACCTACTGTCAGGGGCACTAGGGGCTTTCAGTGAGCTTAACGTTATCCACCGAAATTTTTTCATCTATTGATAGATCAAAGTTGGAACTACTTATGCACCAAATATTTCCAATATTCGTCTTATGCCATGAGAGAAAATCGATTTTGAAAACTGACATTTTCAGCCAAAGTCGCTACTTTCGATGCAGTTTTTATCTGGGTCAGAAATGTCTATATTTTCTTTTATGACTGGTTCGAACGAGTTCTGTGAGACACGATTGAGCAGTGTTCTATGTAACGTAGTCACCGCTTATGTGAAATGGCTCATAAATAAGATAAGATATGTAGAACAGACTGCATCATGGCTTTGTGTTGAAGTAAATAGAGTTAGATAGAAGAAAATTCAGTCTTGCTTTAGAAGAAAACTGCTTAGAATATTTATCTTTTTCTTTTAGTTTTACTCCAATTTTTAAAAGTATAAAAATTTATCCGAAACTGACTTTTCTCCCTGTCCTTGCACATAACCGATATCAAAAAACTAGTGCGAAAAAAAGATTTTTTTCTTTTACATTTATAATAGCTCTAAATCATCGGAAAACTTTCGCCAAGTGTTCCTTACATATCAAATAACTACAATCATAGAAGTCGTCCACATTTTCCTCCTTTTTTCACGAGAGAATTGTACCAACTGCAAACTGTTTTTTGTAAATGGGATCATAATTTATGCTTATATAGGTTTCCAATGCTGTTGATTAGGAATCTGAAGACCAGTTGTGCTCTGCGTGAAAGTTTAAAAGAATCTCTGGAATCCTAGTTCTACTAATGCACCAAGTTTCGAAGTTCTCATACTATGATGGTCATAAACGTGTTTCTCGCGAATTATTCATGGCAAAAACGCGGTTTTGATTAAGGCGTATATTTAAAGCTCAAGAAATTCGCCGTATACATGGTGAAACTGTATATTCTCGCTCTCTATGAATGCTAAAACCTCGTTAAAACGAATTTTCAAAACATATAGGTGACTGAATCCCGATTATATGCCATCGATTTATAACCGATCTTAAAAAAACAACAATTGTAAAAGTGAAAATCTAATTAACATCAAGTGACTAGTTGAAGACGTTGCTAACATATAGTGAATGATAGAGGAATGCCAAATGCAGTATTTCATATATTTTCTAAGAAGCATACGCTCGTTTTTTTTAAAAATTATGTTTTGTTTATGTAAAAGCAACTTTAAATCGATTCATTCACCTACGGCTTTGTAATCTGTTTTTTTTTGACCTAAAGCTCTGAACACAAAGAGGAACCATGGTATTTAATTATATTAATAATCCGTTTGACGGACTTTACTAAATTAAAGAAAAATATGTTTTCTGTTAAGTCATGAAAATAAATTGAAATATTCACTTAATCCGCTTGAAAAAACTTTATAGAAGATCGTTCTTTTAAGATCTACTTAATTAGAATTTCTCTGTCGTCTAACACACACTTCAATGAAAAAAAGTATCAGTTGTGTAAAAGTCTTGTGAAGTTATATTCAAATACATTTCGACGGAGAAAATGGGCAGATATCACCCCGATTTGTACGTTTAATAGAAGTGAAATTTCTCAGGGAAGAAGCAAAGTAGAAAAACAGTGCGTACATTTTGAATTTTAGACACCTTACTTCTTAAAATTATCTTACTACGATTGTGTAGGATCTTAAATTTTAAGATCTTAATTAGATGTAAAAAAGCTGACAACAATAAATTCTCGGGAAGCGGATGATTAACTTTAAGTCAGAATAAATTCGTTCATTATCAGATGAAATTTCCTATCATCCTTTGACCAGATGATTATGCGAAGCAGCGACAATATAGTCCATTCTGACATTCTGAAGTATTTCTAGAACATCCAGCAAATGCGATGAAGATGAAAATCTCAACAAACTAAAAGTGTGTAACTTTGTTGGGCGCCGGGAATCGATCTTACTCACTCTCATCCTCTCTTATTTCATTACAACAAATCCCACATCTTTCCTGTCACAACAGTATTTTTGATACAAATGAAATTACCAATCTGTTCTGAACATCCACCACTGTTTCTGACATATTCAGTATCGCACAAATATATAGATAACGGACACAATGAGCTGAAATCTCAATGGCAGACCTTTTCCTTAAGAAATAATCTGACATTTTTATTTAAAGATTGCATGATCTGTTGTGGTACATGAAATTATTTGCATTACTTTATAGTCGTGTATATTACGTGCTTCAGTTGACCAAGATTCTTAAGTCAGCGACTTACTCGAATCTTTTCAAGATTGCAGCGGAATCAACTTCCTAAGATTTCACTGACCTTTATCCAGGTTCTTGGACAAATCTTCCCAGAGATTAAAAGCTTTTCTAATTAAATCTTATTTTTCTAGTGTAGTTTTCGATGCTGATCACTAATCTGCTGTTCGTTTTGGCTGCTCTTGAGCTTCTGAGTGGATCATCAAGCTTTTGTCAAGATCCTAACCAGATATAGGTTACTATGTGCAAGTTTCTTTTGAAATTGGATGAGGATGTCACTATGAGTTATCACGATTTTTGATAACATTCATTCACTAAGCAGTTTATTTTATTCTTTTTCTGTGAAGAGAAATCTTCCAGTAACGGGCGTCCATTCTTGGTCCATTCTCTGAGCAGTAGTTGAATACCTTCTATAGAGCGAATATTAAAATAATAGCAATATATATATTTCAGTCATATTTGGGGTGTTATTTAGATAACTGCTCGAGTGCAAAACAACAGGGTGAGTGAAAGTGCACTCATCAAATCTTATTCATATGTCAGATCTTACTAAGAGTTTTATGGCAATTTCATTTATGTCAAAAACATTGTGATAAAAGAAAAACCGTGGCCTGCTGCTCGAATGGAATAATAAAAGTTCGAATTTGATGAATTGCGGAAACTATCGTGCTTTGTCACCACTTCAAGAACGCTCGAAGAATAATCTTCACATAATGAATGAGAGCAAACTTTTTGACACATATCTGACAATATGCGATTGAAATGCTTCTCGATTAAAGAACTTAATACCTCATAGGTATCTAACAGGATCCAGTCGTCACTCTAATACATTCGAAATTAAGAAATAAAATCCATTTACAAATATATGTGAAAGGCAGATCTATTAAAAAGAAAAAAAGTGTCATCAACATTTGCAGGAATAGTTAGTGATTTTATGTTCGTATTTTCCAGGAACAAAAAAAGTCTTAAAGTAACGGATAGTAACTAAAAGATTCTGTTTTTCAGTTAAAGAAAAGAATATTTCTGTTGCCACTTAGCTCCTACGATAGTATTCTTCTTGCTTAGGGAAGCATGAATTCAACAGCGCCTACCATTGGTTCATTAACGTACGTTTACGTTCAACTTAGACGTTATTGGATGCCGATACTTCTTGCTTTGGGCACTACCAGCAGTGTCTCGAATGTCGTCATATTTACGAGAAAAACCTTACGAACATCACCGTGTTCAATGTATTTCCTTGCTGCAACTATCAATAATAGTTTTGTTCAATATACTCTATTCTTAAATATGATAATAACCGACGCCATAAACGACGATCCCACAACCTACTCATCAGCCTATTGTAAAATCCGATCGTACTTGATTTATGTATTGTATACTCTGTCACCTTATTTCACAGTGCTTGCATGTGCCGATCGTTACTGTTCATCATCATCAAATTCGAGATTGCGTAATCTAAGTAAATTATCTATAGCGGGTCGTTTGATACTTCTCACAACTACATTCACCTTCCTGATATATTTGCACGTGCTGTTCAATTTTGAAATTCATAATGGTGCCTGTGGACCAAAAGATAGTATATATGCCGAAGAATTGACTATAATGCTAATGTTTTCATTTTGTCTTCTACCACCAGCAATAATGAGTATTTTCAGTGTACTCGCTTTTCGAAATATTAAACAACAACGTCAACGAATTATGCCGGTAAATGCTGTAGGTGGAGCACGTATGAGACAACGTGAAAGCCAACTATTAAAGATGTTATTTTTTCATGTACTAGTTAATATTTTATTGGTCACACCATTCTCCATTGCCTATTTAATGTCTACAATATATTACGAGCTCTATATTAACAGTATATTTTCATTCATATTTAATACTCTTATGCTCGTAATGTATTTGAACTATGCGACAAGCTTTTTTATTTATATTGCAACAACACGTTTATATCGACATGAATTTATCAAAGTGCTTAAAATTTTAAAGAACCATTTCTGTCGAATGCCTTTGATACAACAGCATTTTCCACAACAACGACAAGATAACGGCACAACGAGACATACAACAAGAACGAATAGTCTACAGAAACTTGTTATATTACGAACAACCATTTGCGGTGTTCATGAAAATCGATCAGTCACGTGATATGAACCATCATCACCGATAAATTATGATACATCGGCGATCGTGTACCATCTGATTAAATAGATGAAAGATTCTACTTAGCCACACAAAATTTTGTGAAGCGGGCGATCTAGATTGAAGATACAATGATCCACTTCGAAATTGGCTTCAGCTTTGGAAATTTAATCGATCGATTCAGCACGCCATTTTGGCCAGAACACAATTTCAACCTGCATCGAGCAGATTAAATTTATTTTTCTGCTACCTATTTTTGCAGCTCATCATTGATCGGGTAGCTAGATACAGCATGCCTTGTTTTACATTCTATTGTCAAACTCTTTCCATGTGTTGCAGCAAAACAGATAAAAGCCCTTAAAGAGATAAACCTGCGGTTACTGAAATTCGACTCAAGCTGCGGGAAGAGAAATCGAACAATACAACGGCAGCTCCCACTTGAAAAAAATCAACCGAAGCGGTGAAGAATTCAGCATAATGACATTACACAGAATATACAGAACTATGTAAACAGACGCATGAACAATGCGTCGAACCGTTTCCACCCAGTGATTGAGTAGCGGGAGATATTTAAATGGATGGATCATATTTAAAATGTTAGAATGAACTGTACTGTCACTACTTTGCATAATCATGTGGTCAATGTGCGAAGAGAACGTGCTTGCACTTGGAAGCTTTCCAGCGAACTCACTGTACGAGCGCGAAATGCGCTCGTATTTTGCCCTTTCCGTATGATATGCATTTCAGAATTTTTGGACGGCTCTGAATTTTTTCGAGTTTTTCCAAAAACAAAACCCTGAAATTTCCACACAAAAATGAAACTTGTCGAAAAATTCTTTAATGCATATCATTCGGATCAGTTTTTGATGCTGATTTCAAACATGCCATTAGTTTTGCCAAAAAGATAAAATCTAATGGAGAAAAGGGCAAAATACGAGCGCATTTCCATGGTATACTGAACCAAATTCAGTTTAAAAAAAACGTATTTTTTTTCCGGCTCAAACTAAGCTCATTTGATAGAGCATTCAGAACTGTGTATACCGCATGATTTTCGTATTGTAACACGTATTGGCTGTTGTGTGCGATAGAAAACACTTTTTTCTGTGATTTTTTACTTGAAACTCATTTTTCGAATTAAATAAGACAGTTTTACACATTCTTTCAGTCCGATTCGGAAAGCAGATGTCCGCGTGGCTATAAACAATGTATTTTGAAGACTAAAATATGGCACACGAAGAGTCCAAGGCAATAATTATTGCATTAGCTCTCTAAGGCCATCCTTCAGTAAATCCTATTTTTTCGATCAATACTCAAAACAATTAAGTTTCTGACCTGATATTCGGAATCAGTATCAAAGTTTACATCGAATGATGTAGCTTTCGAGAAGATTCGAAGGAAATAATTTTTTAGTATTTCAGGGTGAGGCGAAAGGACGGGGTGCAATAAGAACGAGGATCGGCTCCATTTCAGATCATCTCGAAAGGTATCTAGAATGAAAGAGCGTACAGTTTTATGGGATTCTACGCCCTTGGTTCCCCTTGATTCTATTCTCCGGAGTGACTGTCAGATTCCATACTTCACTGCCATATGACAGAACCCGCAACACACAGGCTCGGAAAATGCTGAGTTTTACATCGATGGCGATTGTTTTCCGATACCATATACATACCAGATAGAAAACAGAATGCATAAACCTAATCGAGTATATAGACATTGGTTGAATTTTTCTTCAGCGAAAAGATAGAAATACTAAAAAGAACTAACTGCCCAGCGGGCAATTAGAAAGCCGGTCGAGTGAAACGTGTCTTAGAAACACGATACACACCGTTTGAATCTCTTACGTATATTTAGAACAATGTGGTGTTCTAGTAGCAACATACTGATGCATTCAATCGGTAATAATGTTTCAGACTATAAATGCATCAAATGATACACAAGTATAGATCAGAAGTGGGCGATGGACTATCTTAAGCTCCATCGCGAGGGTCGCCTCACAGACTTACTAGCTCGTAAAGTTTCGAGAAATCTTCTTCGCGCGGGTCGACTCGTAAGCTTTCTGCCCCGTCATCGCCTCGTCCATCGTCAACTATTGATAAAATAGGCGTGTTAGACGAGAACACTATCTCGTCTCTACTACCCCAGAATGCTATGGAGCTGCTCTTTGGTTTATATGTAAAAGCAACTTTAAATCGATTCATCCACCTACGGGTTCGTAATCTGTTTTTTTCTGACTTAAAGGTCTGAACGATTTGAAAGTTTATAAGAATTACTGATAATTGGCACGATAATCTAAAATGAGATGTTTCTTTGCAAATTAGATAAATGGCATTGTATTGATAGTAAATAGGATTATCTGAGTAGTGTGCAAACATTTTGACGTAGTGTCACAATAACATTTTCCATTACAGATGACACATTGTGTAGACAACAACGTCAAGTGAATGCAAATAAAATGAAAAATGAAACATACTAGTTTTGACAAAAAAAGCTTTAACATCTGAAGAAAAAAATAATTAAGAAGAAACGTACGCTTTTTTTTTTAATACATTCTCTCATTTAGCAGAGGGCTTGAGATAGTCATAGTGTTATTTAAATCCAAAGTTGTAAATCATGTCCCTCAAGTGTCCAGCGTGCACCATTTCTATAATATTGTCTAAACAATTCATAAAGTATACCATTATTTAGTGAACATTGTACATTCATATTTAAATATGTGAGAAATTTCATTTTTTTGGTTAATAATACATCTACAACTTTTTCTAGATCATTTATACTACGTATTTTACATTTTAATCGTTGTAAATTCGGTAATGAACATACAATTTTCTCTGCTGTTTTTGGTGTTAAACAATTTTTAACATGTATATATTCAACATGATAATTGGGTTTTATTTTTATTTTATCAAATAGTTTTGAAATATTTTGATCAGGAAACGTTAATGACGATAAATTTGGTATTCGTTCAATAAGTTCAATGATAAATTCATTGGTAAATAAAAATATTTTCTTATTAATTCTAAATTCTAATGATTTTAATTTTTTAAATAAATCATCAAAAAGTTTATCAAACGTTGAAAATAATTGTTGTGTATCAATTTCACCCACACCCGTTAAAATGAGTTCTTTAACATTACGAAAATAATAATTACAATTATTTATAATATTAACATCCATTTTTAATGTTGTTACACGATCATACATCCTACAAGATAAAATAAATGAATAAATGAAATTTTGACTATGTAAGGTGCGTACAATGCAAACTTGCAGTAAAATGTTTTTTCGATTTTATTATACATTATTCGATAGAGCTTTTCCAGCTGATCAAGAATATGTAGTTATTAATTTGTCGAAACATTTTTTTCGTGTCGAGAAACTCGAAAAAACGATGATATTCGAAAAAGTTAGATTTTTCAACTAGGATTTTTAGTCTGAACGTTCAAACTATTTTTTTCTTATTCAACGTTAAAACGTGAATTAAAAAATGATATTAAATTCATTTAGAAGATAAACATCTGCCTGTCCATTATGGACGCTCGAATGAATCATTGGAAAAGAAGAGTGAGTCATTTTATAAATCTATCTAGTTTTCTGTGTCAAAGGATGAAACCGTCGGATCAGTGGCATTGCATCCACCTTGAGTCCAGCTTTAAACGTATGATTCGCTTTTATTTTTAAATTTTGTTTTATTGCTGAAAAAATTCATTTTTTCGGAATTCTGCCTGTAATTCTTAATTTTCTCGATCAGTATTCAACTTTTGAGCAATAAAAATATCATATTCGGAATCAGGATAAAACATTGAGTCGAGTTATGTGTATTTCTGTCAAGGAGGAAATAGCAGACTCCTGGACGCCCAAGGATATATATTTTTATTTTATTTTAATTAGTTTAATCTATATTTATTAGTTAGCTGAAATATAGCATCACGAGGGGTGGGAGAATATCCTGTTTTGGAATATTTTCGAAATTTTGAAAATTTGTCTGAACGTAGCTATCTTTTAGCTTCTATGCTTTTCGAAATAATAAAAACTATCTAGCACCTTACATGCAGTTCCAGATGTTTTCATCCTTTCAGCTTTTGTCTTTTTAACTTTTTATCCTTTCTACTTTTCATCTTATTAGCTTCTTATCCTGTCAGCTTCTGCAACTTTGTATCCTTTCAACTTTTCATCCTTTTAGCTTTTCGTTCTTTCAACTTTTTCATAATGCGCAGTGCATGACATATAAAGAAGTCACACTATACGTTAATAAACGATCGCGTGGCCTTATTCGTTATCTCCACGATTCCTGTTGATAAGGCCTGCGGTTCAAATCCGCATACACGCGCAACCTTTTTTGTATGCACAGTTTTGTTCTTTATATTCATAAAAACTACTATTCTCTTGAAGATATAAATTTCTCTCTCATTCTCACGAAAAATCTACAATATCCAGAAAAAAAAATGTCTAGATATTCTCGAAAATAAAATAGACCACAATATCTCAGAACGACAAAAAGCTTCACTTTAGCCTTTCGCACAATACACTATCCTTTAGCTTTTAGACATCTCTGAATCAGCTTATACGTTATATCCCGATTGGGCTCCAAATCCCGATCGGGATGATTTGTATAGCCCGAGCGGTCTATATAAGCAAACAATCGTTTTTCTGATCTCCACTTAACAACCAAATAAAAAACGGGCAATGCCATTCGAAAGAAGATTCAAAACTGATGTAGATTCCATACGGATCAGCTATATGCATCGTTTGGGATACTGCATAAATATTCGAGAATTTTGATCGGGTATTTGATGGGGTACTGCATAAATACTGAAAGAGACTTTTAAGTGTCACTTAAGACGATCAGTGGATGATTATATTTACTTTCAATACTTTTTTGAACTTGTTTAGTAAATATAACTCGATCGGGATACAACGATATCCCGATTGAGATATGTATCCTGTTCAGGATAAATTCTATATGCTAATCCGGATAAATATTCGGTTCGGGGTATAAGTCATAAGACCACACTGTAGGTGGAACAATGTTTGAAATAATAAATAGGTTCCTAACACAAAGCTTTTTATGATAGCCACTACTGATTGATAAAGTAAAATCTGCTAAGATGATTCTACTTTTATTTTGTAGCGAATCTGTGGTAAAAATTTGGTGTCGATTCATGTAAATATAGACGAAATATAGATAATAATATAATAGAAGAGCCAAGTTTCTTAAAAGTGACCTCCTCCTCTAAAAGTAATAATATTTTGCTAAAGCTAAAAATGTCCAAGGTCTGGTTTTGTGATTTTGTATTCTCACATCACCCACAACAAAAATATAGTTAAACAAAGAAAATAAAATAAGGTGTGCGGTGTAGGTGCCATTTCCTATGTGCCGAAAATTAATTTCAATGAATGTTTAATCTGAAGCCCCCCCTCGCCCCAGTCAGAAACCTATTTCTGAAACTATAAGTCGGATCTTCACCGTACTGTTAGGCGATGTTCATCTTGTGAAAGTATGGTGATGAAATTTTTTGTTTGACTCCATCACGCATGGTTTGTGAGATGTCGCCACAACAGTGACCAAAATGGGGCTCTTCGCAGCTCCCAGATTTTTCAGTAACGAAACGTTGTGGAGTGCTCGAGCTGATCTTAAATTGACGAAAACGCATGTGGTTAGAGGCTGACAGAGCCGAATATTTGATTTTTGTTTTTCAAATTACTAGTCAGCGTCAAAAGTCCAAAATTAGAAAAAGTTTCATTAACTGAACAGATGTTTTCCTACTCGCAAATCTAGACCAAATATCAAAAATCCGGCTCTGTCAGCCTCTAGCCACATGTGTCAGCTTCAGTTTAGGATCTTCCCAAGCTCTCTGCAATGTTTCATTACTGAGAAATCTGGGATCTACGAAATAGTGTTAAGGTGAAAGTCGCTTTCGAGATATGGCGGCGTCCGTGTCGAATGCATATTTTAGGGCTTCCAGCAAAAGTCTTATAACTCTTGATCAGAACATTATTCAGAGCTGGTAGATACCTCATTTTGATCAGAAATGTCTGTTCTGTTTTCTGGTATTATTGAAAATGTTTTTAGCTTTGTTTTATTATCCAAAAAATAAAATTTTTGCAAAATCCAATTTTTCAAGGTTTTCAGAAAACCTTGAGGCTTAAATTGATTCAGATTTATTGAGAACGGCAATAGTTTATAGAAGATATATATATATATTTGATGTTGCTAAGATCAATCAATTATTCTGAGCTAGAAGTTTACCTTTGTCTATTAGAATGCTATGTTATGTGAAGTTACTGTCTTAGATGAGTAGTAGAATAATATTGCAATATCTGTCATCAGATTTTCGCTTCTTTGTCTCTGTAATAAATTGTTTTTCTCAATGTCGTCCTTTACATCATTCCGTTTTCACATTCCTGTGTATTTCATTACATCACCTGTCATTCCCATCAGTGCATTGTGCAATTACTTTTAGTTTGCATATAAATAACGTGTTCTATCTATTTTTATCAAACGTATGATTATATTTACTTTTTATTACACTCTTCATATTCTATTTTGTATTCTGTTCTTAAAAAATGGAAGTGGAAATTATAGAACCAAATAATTTGGAGAATTTTAAACAAAAAACTGATATATTTCTTCTTCAAAATGAAGCATTTAATTCTAAGATACTGGGATTAGAACGCGATACATGCATTGAATATAATACGTTTCTAAGTATTATTCGAAATAGTGAAACAAATCTAATTGAACTAGTATCAATATTTAACGATAAATATCCCGGTTCGCTGTCGAAACAATTAGAACATCAAACAACTGAACAAAGAAAACAAATATTTCAATTTCTAGTTAAAACACTTTTTGAAAAGAAGATATGGCTTAAAGGATTATTTGATGAACCATATAATTGTCTATTATTTGAAAAATGTTGGAAAGAAGTTCTAGAAAATAAATTTAAACAAAGTAAATATGAATTTCATTTAGTTTTATATCAATTAAATAAACATAATTTAAAATTATTTCCAAGTGAAAATAGAAAATGTCAAGTGGTAACTTTAGAATATTTTGAAGTTTGGAAACAAAGATTATTGGGATTTGGAATGAAGTTTTATGTTGATAGTAAAGTAGATTTATCAAGTTGGAAAACTTCTGAAGCAAAATCTGAATTTATAGAAAAAACCGTATCCAGATTTATCACACTCAAATCGCTCTATGTATTATGTGATTCTAAAACTAATGAACCGCAATCTATGTCTTGTGTTGTCAGTAGAAGCTTAAATGGTGGACGAATTGCATTGGTCTATACGCCTCCAAATTTGAGAGGAATTGGTTTGAGTAAACAATGTGTGTCACAAATGTGTGAACATTGTTTCGAAATTGAACCTAACTGGAAATTTATGTTTCTTTATGCCGATTGTGATAATCCATTGAGTAACAGTGTTTACACAAAAATTGGATTTGAACGAAAAGAGTTGTGTGATGTAATGCAATTTGATTATAATTAGAAAATGGACTCAAGAATTCTTTATCTTATTGGATTTTATTCTACTTGTTCAATACCATGTTTTGATATCAGCTTTATTCTATCAGAATACAAGCGGATTATATTCCATTATAGTATTCTAAGCTAACATTATCGAGAAACACAAAATCAATTTTGTAAGATTCGAACACATGAACAGAGCCGTAAATTGAGGGAAGTGTACACCTTCCCAAAAATAAAAGTCTGTCCTTTCCTCCCAGTGGATATTAAAATTTTTTTTCGTTACTTTTGGTCGCACAGCGAAAAAGTTTTTCCTTACAGCCCCAAAAACTTATTTTAAAAATGAAGCTTTAAAAAACTTTTTACACCGCCTCCAAAGTTGACTTCCTATTTATGGTCCTGCACATCAACTTAGCTTTGCAGTAAACGACAAAAATGAAATCCTCTGAAAAAAACGGTTCTTTGAGGTTAAAAGCCTCATTCCGTGATTTGTTGTTGCCATTTTGTAATACTGATATTAACTTTTACCTTCACAGGTGAAATCAGCCTCACAAAAGCATATGTGGGGTCCTTTTTGACCCGAACCTGAAGGAACGATATAAGCTTAATTTAGTACTCAGATGCCGTTTTATTGTTGTTATAGGATAACAATCCACAGGAAATAAAATATGCGTTTTCCCAAGAAAGATGCCATATTGGGAGACGTTTTTTAAAAATAAGTTAAGAGGATCAAAAGACCGTTTCTCTCAAAATACACGGGAAAGTGCCAGGGAGAAAAACTCACTGGAGAGTGTGCACCTCTGCACACAGTTGGCATGGATCTGGCTGTTATCTGTGAAAGAGAGAAACCGGCTTCTATTGCAATATCAGTCCTATCGAAGGTAGCCAATAGCTGTTGTTATACTCTTCGCCAATTCTGTCAAATATAATTTTATCCGAACATGTTTCATCACATAAAACACATTAATATTTATTCATTTATTATCGCCCAGACAAATAAGAAATAGTTTTGTTTGACATTTGTCTAAAAATCAAACATGCATTTGGACTTTCCATTTCCTTATGGTAGTTTTCTTTCAATAAATGATTATTATAGTTTTCGAGGGCTATCCATTAGTTGCCTATATGACGGGATCCAGTTCTCAAGTTATGATACACAACAAACTATGTAGAAAAAACCAACTGACTGCTTCTTTTTCGTATAAAACGTGTTTTCTAGGTAAAACTATCAGAAAACCAGTACTGAATAGAAAGCTGTGCTTTACCAGAGATACCTGACGTATCTCTTAGATAATTTGTAATGTTGTTATTTTTCTCGATTTCAAACTATGTTATTTTGGTTAACACTTAATCGAGTGTCGAAAGAGTTAGTTGTTATCGACGAAACCATTCATGATATATATAATTAAGATATGAATCCATCAGAACACGATTTCATTTATGATTGGAAATGTAAGATTTTTCCTTTCATCACTACATAGTCAAATGTTTTCTGTATCATCCAGATAGTTTAGTTATTTGTTCTCCATTTTCATGAATTTTGATGAAAACGGGAGGCCTTAAAGTTGTTGCGCTGCTGAGATATTCAATTTTTAGGAAAACCCTACAATAATCCTAAGTAACAAAATGACATTTTTACCATCGACGTAGTTTCACACAGTCCATCGGATAATAGAAAAAATCGAAAAAAATGATGATCCCTATCATATTGGTTCGGACGGTCATACATCATACATGGGTGGGGAACCGGAAACCTTTTTTTTCATATCTGTTTAAGGTTCCTCTAAAAGGTCGATGTTCTCTAAACGAATCGATTTAGTGTATAGCGCTAAGTGTCTACTTTCAAAACGTATTTGATTTAACGGTAATTGCGTAGTTCGACAGCGTGTTTTGACAGTGTCAAATTTTGAGTCTGTTGAAAATGTTTCACTCGAAATTCGACACCTGTCGAAAGTCTGTCGAATTTCGACACTATCGAAAATCGAATACATACAAATTTCGACAGAGTTTTTAAAACTGAATAAATTGTTTAAACAGAATTATTTTTCACTTTTTATTATCCCGTCGAATTTGGAGCGAAAAATCTATCGAATTCCTAGCCTGTTGAAAATTTTCGTTCGAAATTCGACAGTATCCAAGTTTTTCTCTCCAAATGCGACACTGTAGAAAGCCTGTCGAATTTGGAGTAAAAACTTTCGACACTGTCGAATTTCAAGCGAAAAGTCCGACAGTGTCAAAAAGTAGAAGTGCGCAGACTATTTCCCTCACCCCGCTCCTTCACGGGTTTCTTTGAATATCTGTTTTTTGCTCGCTTACACTTTGCCAATCTTAAATCAGCAAGAGAACATTGAACATTTGTATTATATACTTATAAATAAATGTCAAAATATACTTATAATGTACATTGTGCAACGATCTAAAGCATATTCATACATAAAAAACGCTCAACTATTGCAGTCATTTCTGTATCATCATCATGTTGGCTATATGGACATTTATACAACATTTTCAATTTCTTTTTCTTTTTGAGTTTGATCAATACAGGAAGGATGAGATAACTCATGGCAAACAAGACATTTAACCATCCAATGTCCTTCATTATACGATTCATTACCAACACAACATGTTTCATTAGATGCTGACCATTCTTTATATATTTTACAATCCATACTACTATCATATATTCTTTGATAATGTGATGAACATTGTTCAACTTTTATTAAATTACAATAATTCTTGGTACTTCTGGTGATGGTAAATGATAAGTTTTGAAGTTCTGACGGTAAGTTTTTTAGAATAGGCATGATTTTATTTGAAGTCATGTTTCTTTCTATTTGATGTTATTTTGATTTTGTGTTTTCTGTTGATATGGAGTTAGGTGGAATTTGACCACTTAAGGTTTATTTCTAGAATTAATTCATTTAGGGTTCCTTTACTAAACACTTTAATTCTTTTATCTTCAGGGGTTACTATTACATGGACACATTTTATGATTTTGAGTAATAATTGTAATCCTTTGTTACGATATATTTGAAAGAAAATGAATTTAGTGTAATTTAACATAGAAATTTTGTTTCGAATTCATTACTTTCATTTTAGTACAAATCAATTTTTGTAACTAACTTGATTTAAATTAATCTAGAAAGACTTTAATTAATATTTAATTAAAGTTTCAAATTAGTGTGAATCTTTTGAATTAATTTAAACTAATTCAAAGATTAAAATTAGTTTGCACCAATTTAATATTAGATTTCTTTTTCTTTTCGTTTTTTAATTAATATAAATTCATTTTGTAATTTTGATTTCATGTTCATTTCAAATTTTAAATTCGTTTGAATTAACTCCGAGTGAAAAAAATTCTTTAATTGATTTAAACGATTTTTTAAATTCATTCGAGTGTCGAAATTGGTTTTAATTAATTAGAAATTATTTCAATGGGCATATGTGTCGATTGAAATAAAACGTTTATGCAGAAAAATATAGTATAAAATCGCAATTTATTATTCGTTAGTGGATGCAAATATTAGCATTGACGCTTCTCTGTTAACTACCCGTCTGAATGTACTAGATCTAACAACGATTTTGCAAATATGTCTTCTTCTCTATCCTAAAAGACTTATTCTAAAGACGCATAAATAAATTGAGAGTACTCACTGTACTACTCAATATACTCTAAAACAGATTAAAATTCCAGAATTCTTCTCTAAGAAAAATGCACACTATGAAAATATCAACAATGCAGGAGGTACAACTATGGAGGGAAAGAGATCTTAAACAATAATAGAGCTCATTGTCAGCTTTCTCAATAGTCGTCTTCTCTTGATCGGTATGCTGTCATCCGTATGTTTTCGATCCAACTCAAGAACCTTTAACCTGACCGGCGTCGAGAAAGGCTAACAAAACTTCTTACGTTGGCCCGTTTATCTGCTTAACATTTTATATAAATTTAAATAAGGCACCTTTTTTTTATGATGAAAATGTATGTATTCCCATGGGGAAATTTTATCGACTTTTCACGCGTGAGGGACCGTGAAATGTCAGCTTGGACTTTCACGAAATTTTGTAGGTAAAGACAGCAAGTTTCACGACAGTTTGGTCGTGTTGTTGCAACATCACAC
>CAJNOQ010001860.1:0-27882 GCA_905250885.1 Didymodactylos carnosus | reverse complement strand
ATAAATGTAAATAAAACTGTGAAAATATTGTCTTTGTTAAAATTTATATGTTTATATGTATAAAAATGTGATGCTGGAAAATTTGGTGATCAAAAGTATCTTTCTTTGGTGATCATTTGTATCTAAAAGCGTTTGGTGATCAAAAATATCTTTTTTTGGTGATCAAAAGTACCTTTACTCTTAAATAAATACAAGAAATAAAAGAAAAATATAAACTTCAAATTATTTCTCTGATTTTTCACTTCTGTGATTAAGTTTAAGTTTAAATGTTAAGTTTTAATCACTTCATTAAGTTTAAATCACTAATGCATGTGGTCTAAATGCACTTTGAATTCTTCAACCTGAAATTTATTTTGAATAGGTAATTCTTATTTTCGATTCTTTTGCAATGTATTTAGGACAAAGTGGAACGGCCGAAAAAAAACGTATAAGGCCGTAGGAACGTCGTCCGTTGGCCGTTAGATCATATATATTAAATGACATTCAGTAATGCCTGAAAGTACTTACATGTTCACGAGAAGTTCATCCTTTGTTTCTGGACTAAAGAAAGTTCGCTTAAGCTACGTAGTTTACATTGTTGCTGAATAAGACTAGAACGTTTCAGCAAAAAGAATCCGGCAAGCGTATTTTTTTGAATAAATTGTTCAAAAGTTTGTTTAAACTCTTAAACGGGTAATAGGCCTTTCTTTTTTCTGCCTGTATTTAACAGACAACCACTTAATCTTTACGCCGCAGCGACAATATTCCACCTAAAGTTTCGGATTATAACGCTTTTTAACCAGTTGTGGGTAACGTGCGAACCTCGCCCGAGGTGTAAAAAATTTCGACTACGCCAATGCAGACAAAGAGAAGGATTTTTTCGTTGCTTGATAAATAAAAGTTTTCTTCTTCATGGTGGACTTGGGCTTCCACGGGACAGCTGTTGTGATTGTAAGTTCTAATTCTATTGTTTTTTCCTTTTATTGCTCTTTGGAAATAGAATAGATAAATTATCTGACAATTTGTGTTAGGAAACACCACTTTGATAGCTGGCAATTATTGTTTTTTTCTCTCATGAGCTGTTCTACTTGTAATTATGTTTCGGCAACGTCGAATGATTTAATCTGCCACTTTGCTGAAGCACATCATGCACCACCAATCTTTATGTGCGATATAGATGAATGTAACAGACAGTATAAAACAAAATGTGGTTTACAAAAACACCAACGTCAAAAACATTTGGTAAGCTATCAACTTTGTCCGTTTCGCTAAGAGAATTATTTTCGACCCTTGTTTTTATTTCGAATGAGAAGCGAGGTGAAATGAGCAAGGAAAATAGCGATCTGAATAGATCTTTTAGTAGTATTCCATCATCAGTCAACTCAATAGACGAGACACAGTCAGGGAATCAGAACGATCTTTACGAAGAAACATCGAATCCTACAAGCATGGATTTAGAAGAAAGTGTACTAAAGGAATTATCGACATCAACAAATAATGAAGCAACAAATAATAGTCGTCCGAAATCTGTTGATCAAGTTACATCGAGTGCTGTTCGATTTATTATAAATTTACGCAAGAATCGTGGAACTGAAAAATTAATTAATGATTGTGTAAAAGATATGTTTGATTTATTTATCGCTTTACAACAAGATGAGGTACATGATAGCGTCCAGCCAGTAGCCAAAATGGGTATACCTGGCTAGAATCTTTCTCTTAAATTTCTAAATGCCTGGACAGCTCAGAAGTAAAAACAAAAATTCGAAACAAAAAGTTTTTTTTTGTGGTGACTTGTCTTCTTGAAAAAACTTTGATCTGTTGCTGAACAGGGATCGTCTGGAGGGTACTCTAGTATTTCCAAATTTTTATTTGGACATAAGGTCCTTTTCCTTATGACAGTTCTTTATTGGGCTTCAAAATAGCTTACGTGAGCAGTCGTCTGACTTAGAAAATAATGAAGAATGCAAGAAAATTTGTTACAAGGAATTTTTTCCTACTTGTAGGGATGTTGACGTTTATGGAAATTGTGCAGATACCAATCACGTTGAACAAAAATAACTGACACACATCCCCTCTACTTTCGGCTATCTTGAAGTTTATTTAACTGTAGTCGTATTTACTGAAAGCACATGCTCTATATGAAAGGTACTGTGTTTTAAGACAGTATATGTGAAAGACCTTTGATAGTGTAGAAGTGATTTTTCTGAACGTTATAAAGAGAGAACAAACAATCGTTCTATGTTTTACCTCTCAGTTTTCTTGAAAAATATCAGCTCTCAATAAGATAATTAGTTCTGCACCAGAATTGCATTAAGGTTTTACCGATGTGGTGTTCCCAGTAAGGAGACAAAAGGTCATTCCAGCTTTCGAACTAAAAAATTTGTTATTTCATGCAAAAAAAGTTGATTTCGTTAGCGTTCTGTTATTTTTACTTTTTTTAAAGAAATTACCCACAACTGCATATTGTAGCGGCAGTGACAAACTGTTGTCGTGCAGGTTCGTAACTGACGGTATGTACTTAGTGAATAGGTTCTGAAGATTAGAAGTTGTTTTTTCAAGACATACTACCTTGTACATCTTTGTCAACGCTGACTACCTTTCTTGCTATTTTAGAATCCAGATTATGTTCATGAATTGAAAAAAACTTTATCAACTAAGTACAGAAGAGACATATTTATGAAACTTCAACTAGCCTTTGTTGAACCTAAAGCTGTTTTAATGGGACGAAAGGTAATAATACATTTGATCATTATTTAAGTCAAGACTGGTTTATTGCTGTTTCATTCTTCTTCTTTCTTAAAGTGCGGGAGTATGGTTCTCAGACTCAAACTGTTTCCTTTGAACGACTTGAACTTTTTATAGAATACAAAAGTAAAGAAAGTGGCCACCGAGCCGTGCGTTAGTGATACTCTACCGGACAACTACAAATTAATGCTTAAACGAAAGTTTGTACGAAAGCAAAGAGGAACAATGACGCGAAATTTTACAAACACCGACTCACTCCACTTTCGAAGTTTAAAAATCGAAAAAAGACGAACTGACATTGCACACATGAAACTTAGAAACTTTTCAGAATAATCCCGTCGTCAGATGCTGGAGATGATAGTGAGCGTACAGTTAAATACAATTGTAGATAAGATTTCGCAGATATCTAGGATTTTGTTCTAGGATAGAATAAAAGAACTTCAGAGCTGTGCGTCACCCAGTTCATTTAAAACGCCAAACTTCTGTTGCCGCACAAAGTGATAGAACAGTTATACTAGCGATAATTTTTTTCACTTTTTAGATGTATTATTCCCGTAAACGCAAGCATTTATTATCGAAACATGCCAAAGGATGTTATCTTCCGTTTCTGAAAACATTAAAATCGTTGCTTCAACAGCCAGCGTATTCAAGTATGGTAATTGACAGTATTCAACAAGACCAACAGGAAGAGAACAATACAACTGCAACAAGTATGGAATATGAATATTGTGAACAATCTCAACATTCAGCTACACACTCAACAACCGTATCACAATCAGCAATATTAAATGATTTAACATCTGGTTGTGTTGCTAGAAATGACATTGTTTTTCGGAAGCAAAGTTCATTAAAAATTATACTATATTATGATGACGTAGAAATTTCACAACCGTTAAAAAAGCGTAAACGGATATTATCAGTTTTCTATTGGACAATGGTGAATATTCCTCGTGGTTATCGTTACCAAGATAGAAATATTTTCGTAGTTGCTATTTGTGAGAAGAAATACGGAGTTCAGTTTGGTTACAATGCTTTACTGAAGGATTTTTAATTAGTATGAAAAAATTATATGGCGGGATTGAATTCATTATCCAAAATCAATCGATAACATTGAATGGTGGTTTATTTGTTTTATGGGGAAACCTACTAGCATTAGTTGGATTACATGGGTTTAAAATGGGATTTAAACATGCAAAATCCCCTTGTTTTTTATGTACAATCGAAAATGAAAATATGGCAACAACATCGTCGCTACATTAAGTTGATTTACGAACAATGGATACCTATCAAGAACAATGTGCAGAAATTGAAACCACTAATAATCGTACAATGAGAGATGCATTATCAAAACAATATGGTATTATTCAAAAGTCGCTGTTATGCGGATTGCCCGGATTCAACATATTTGAACAATCAGCACTAGATGTGGCCCACGTATTTTTAGAAGGTATTTCTCTTTGCAAAATAAAGACTATGGTACAGAATATTATTATGAAGCTGTGCAAACGGAAAAGATGATTTCAAAGTGACAACGAATTCTGCAAGGGGCTACTCTATATGCAGGCGATGCAAAGGTTCACGGCAGCAATAATGTTGTCACAGCCTTACCGTCTGCGTGTTTTTGAAGAACCTCTGTCTGTCGAACTAATCATAATTTTTATTTCTATTTCTTTGAAGTATTATCAAGAGGACTAGGGAAACAGAGATACTGAATGCTTTACAAGTCGCATTTTTACATATGCATATGTAAAAGTTCCAGGCTAAAGAAGTTTGTTCGGCTGCAAGTAGTAGATAAGTTTTTCACTGCTGGGAAAAATAATTCTTTGAAGTAAGGCACTTTTTCTGAAAATCAACTTGTTTTAGGCCTGCTGCAAGAATAGAATTAACTCCTCGGAAAAATTGCAGAAAAATGGAAGAGTTGTAAAGTTTTGAAACAAAATTTCTTATAGAATTGTCTAGAAATTTTTTATATATAGGAGAACAGAGTAACAAAACAATTAAAATAAAAGAACAGACGATTTATTTAGTTTCAATTAAATTTTTAGTGAAAGGCAAGTTTATAGAGAGTTGGAACATGTCTAATTTTGTAGAGAACATACAACTCTATATTGGAGTACGTTCAACTCGAATCCATCGAAAAAATCTACTTATTGTCATGCGAAAGTGTTTCCAAAAAATTTTGCGCTTCTGGCAAATTTTGTTGAATATACTTTCTGTGGAAAATTTAAACCATCTATACGTGTTTGAATTAGCAAAATGAAAAAAAGATGCTGACAGAATAAAATTTAGATTTTCTGCTGGTTTTGGTTCTTTCATACCTAAAAGTGATCGTGGATTCTGGAATAATCTAGCTGCTTTAAAATGGAATATTTTACGAAGATACTGGGATGGTCATGAACTCTTCTCAAGTGACACAAGATAAGAACAAATCCGAGCATTTCTCCCGCATGTAATTTTTATTTTAGGTATATGTAGAAAACATCTTGAGCTATTATTTTTATCTTTATCAGACAAAAAAGTGTTATCACTTCGTGCAATTAACAACGCAATACTCAATTATAATTATCCAACATATGAATCATCTCCATCAGACTCGTTTGACTTAACAACTTTGAAACAAGCACAAATATCATTACCGAATGTTGACAGTGGTGAAATATTTGCCTTTTATTTTGTCCAATATTAAATCAGACATATGGTCAAATGATGAATGGAGATGTTTGTTGCTTTTACATGAATTATTATCCTTTTGTTTCGCAAGTGAAGTTGATGAAATTAGTATTAGTCAATATGGCGATCTGATGAAGCGTTATTTACAAATATTCGATGCTCAATACGGGTGGGAGAAACGAATTCCAAAAAAACATTTCAGTTTACATTTGCAAAATCAATTTTCAGCTTTGGGACCAGCACGTTATTGCAACACTCTTTCTTTTGAGAGAAAACACCAAGCAATAAAAGCAAGTGGAAGAAGAAATTTTGTGAATACTGCATTTACAGCAATTACCAATTATATCAACAGAGAATGTTCAACGTTATTCGACGACAATGGTAATCCTGCAATAACAAACTTCGGACCAAAAATTGAAACGAAAAAATTGAAAACTGTAGATGCAGATGAATATGGACAAATACTACAAAGTGCTGTATTTGCTCGAAATGAAGGCATAGAACGATGTGTTGGATTAGTCATAGTTGATGGTATTGAGTATAAGACAGGTGGGGTCTTAATGGCCAGCAATGTTCATTTTCCTCAACATCCACAATTTGGAATTATAAAATGCATTTATAAACAAAAAGAGGAAATATTTTTGGAATTTTTCGTCTGTAGAACATGTGGGCTAGAGGGTAATCTAAATGCATATATTATAGAACAAAATGATACGTATTTGATAAGAAAACTATCTTTTTTTGCTTTTAAATGGCCACTATCTGTATTGAGGTTTGAAAATAAACAATACGTTCTTTTATTTCCTTATGCTCGTATGTTTAAACATTAGTTTTTTACTTTTCTGTTCATTTACTTTCCTACAATTTTTGTTATTACTTGAATAAAAACTAGTTTTTCAAAAAGTTTTGTTGTTCATTTCTTTTGACATGAACAATTTTGTTTCAACTTAATACCATAGTTGTGCCTCTCTCGTTTCCTTATTCGTCTAAAACAGAAAAAGCACGAACACACTGATTTAAATTGTTGTTTAGTTATTTTGTTTTTTCTTACCACTTTTTCTTTTGACTTTTCCATTGCAGAACTTACTATTCATCACCTCGTTCAATCATTTTTTTTTCTGTTTCAGATGACATCTCTAGTACCTGTAGTTATCGAACTCGAAGATAAGAATACTCGAATATGAAGATATGTAAGTACTTATTATTTACTTATTATTCTACAGGCGTTGTTCAGAAAACGCTTGAGTCAACAAATGCGAAACATGCGACGTGGTCATACGCCTCGTTCTTCAAAAATTCACCATGCGTTACTAACAGCTAATGGTAAGCATAAGTTATTTTTGAAACTACTTCGAGTTTTCGTTCATTTTTGTTTAAACTTTGGTTAACCCAAGTTTTGATCTCTTTTTTTGCTCTCAAGCCTGGCCCACTGCTTCTGATCTTTGATATATATTCTGACATCAAGCTGGCTTTGAGCTCTGAATGGGCCAATGCCCATTGAACATGAACGTTATCTCTACCGAGTATTATACAAATAAAAGCGAAAACATACAGAAAAGCTTTTTCCGGAAAGCAAGGAATTTTAAACATACTTTCATATGACAAGCCGAGATATTTGTCTTCTTTTTTATTTAGACCAATTAGACGATCATGATACGGATACACAACAATTGATCGAAATGCACGTCGCAAACATTAGTCATCAAAGCGATTTTGAAAGAGTAGCAAGATTGACCTTTGTTACTCGCCGCAAAATAATAAAACAGCCACACACAAATGTCCAACACATTGTTGATACCATGGCTGTCGGGCCATATTTTTGCTATTTATGATCCGCCATGCTGAGACTATCATCGATAGTACAATTTCACAAGTCAGTCTGCTCCTTTCCTGCTTCATCTGAATAATCGTTTGAAGCTACTTCGAGGTGGTGATCCTTCTTTGTTTAGGTATCTATTGAATTCGAATTGTTAACAAACATAGATGTTTCAACGGCTGAAAAGCGTATTAAAAATCTGTTTTTAAAATTATCAAAATTATTCAAAGATGTAAGCATACATTCAGGTTTTCTCTACGCCACTAGATGTCATTCAATTTCGAAAATTTCTTTGAACTTAAAAAAAATTCGCAAAAGAAAGACAACAGTCAAGAAAATCTCAAATTTTTCTTATATTTTCTTCAAGGCTGCATTTTTATTTTTAGTCTAAAAGTGATTACTCATTGCTTCAAAATACTGTCGATCGTGTTAAACGAGCACAGAACATAATTGTATCATATACAGTGAGCCAATCTTACACTACTGCTGCAAAAAGTTTCTGTACGGCTCAGATTTCTTTTTGTTTCGACCATAACTCAGCAGTGCAGTGATCTTTCAGCAAACGGTTTTCACCAAAATGTTGCCCATTCCCCGACTATGTCAACCAAGTTTCTGCGATATCCTTTAAAAATAAACCACAGAAAATATTATGCGGATCAGAAATTCAGTAGCGAAACGAAAGTTTTGAAGACTGAATGAGAGCAATGTTATAAACCCTGTAACTCGGTTGTCCAGTATCGTAGAAACTTGGTTGACATGTCATTTTGCAGAGAATTGAACGGACTATTCAATAGAATGGTTGACAAACTTTCGGAATGAACTTCAAGGTCGTTAGGATTTGTAGAAACCCGATTTTTCAGAAATCATTTGCTAAAGACCCAACGATCTAGCATAATTTCGCTTCACTGAAATATAATTCTGAATATGTTATTGATTTTGATTAAAAACATAAAAAAAATGATAAAAAGCGAAAAATCTGCAAAAATCAGGATCCCAACAAACAGACAAAAGATGAGTGAAATATTTTTCATGAAATGTTAAATCTACCCGTTTTCTTACGCAGTTTTTGATGTTCTTTCCATTGATATCTTTTCAAAAAATTTTCATCCATTTATTACCGAGGTACAGAGTTTACATGTTGACCATGTTAACTTTACCTTAAAGTCAGTCTGCCGGCCCCGAGAAAGCGTTTTTTCAAAAACCTTTTTTTACCAAAATGTTTGTTATCTTCTCCGCTTTCCAATGGTATAGTTCTCATAGCTTTAAACTAACTTCCGTGACAGGCCAAAAAATCAATCACATTTATCGTACGGAAAATTTTTGCAGCTCTTCGAAAGGTACCCGAACATTGATGTCGACCTACAGACAAGAATAACCAATATTTTAAAATTTTTTTTCGACAAATATAGTCGGAGGAATGGGCAACATTTTGGTGAAAACCGTTTGCTGAAAGATCATTGCATTGCTGAGTTATGATTGAAACAAAAAGAAATCTGAGCCGTACGGAAACGTTTTGCAGCAGTAGTAAATGTGGTCACAAAGTGAAGTTAATGTTTTTGTTTCATATCGTTTCAGCCAAAACCAGATGAGAATGCACAAGATCCAATTGCAAATATACAAACAAAATTGCCATTATGTGTGTTTATTTAAAAAATAAATTTTCATGATCATTTTATTATTCACATACAATTTGGCGAAATTACATTATGTACCTTCGATGAAACAACAGATCTATCAAAAATAATAGCATTCTGTATTGCCTATTATTATGTTTTTGATATTCATTATACAAAAGAATTTAAACCAGTATTGGCCCTATTTGATTATTCCATTCAGAATAATAAACAAGAACATTTTTATCAGTTAACTACAGGTGTACAAAAATTAATAACTGATTTTAATGAGTAATAGTTTTGTCTCTCTTACAGTCGTTTCTTTCTTTTTGTTGTGAAAAAGGACAACATTAATGAATAAAACTATGCACACACCAGAGATTATTACTTAAAAAATGGCTACTGTGAAGAACAAGCAAAGGATTTTGAGAAATATTGCAAGACTGCCATACAGACATGAAATTCTTAAATTTTATAATGATCGAACAAAACAAAAGTCATGTAAAACCAAATTTCCAGATGTTTATAAAATAATCATTTTTATCTTTCATAAAAAGATAAAAATATTTAATACCAGTGGAAAGAAACCACATTCGTGAGAAATAAAAGTCAGAAATAGAATTGGCGTCATAACAAACCCATAGAACCATGATATCAGCTAAAAAAACGAGAAAAAATCATCAAAAAAAAAAAGTCGATACTGAGGTTTGAACACAGTACTCCTCAGTTGACAACAGGCACTATATCTGTTTGTCTATTTGTTTGTTTCCAGTGTGTAATTCTCAGTGTTTTCACACACTAAGACTCAATAGCACAGTGTGTTCTGGGCACACTGAACAGGTTGTCTCCAGTAGGCATTTTGAGTCCAAAGTGATGTGCAATTCCATTGTGCCCGCGGCACACTTTATTTTTTACAGTGTACGAGCAAGAATGGAGTAGCTTCGATGCTCAAAAAATTATTCAACAATATTATTCTAGAACTGAAATCCATACATGAAAATACATAAATTAGGACGCGATTATTATTTGGAGATAAACCGAGAAAAGTAAAGAACTATCTTTGTAAATAAAATTATTTTATATGTTTGCTCTGCCTTGCGAACATGAATGAATGATTCATGTCACCGACGACCTCATTACAAGTGTATAGATTTCCTCAGGATTTTATATACTTGATTTTTCAACAGTAAGTGATTTGATACATAAGCAACATGTAGAGAGAATCGAACCAGAACACCGCTGAAGCGGACAACTGACACTGTACGTTAGCCTGTGCCTTGATACCGAACCGGCTAAAACTACTGGCTTGTAACCAGAGCGTCTTCGGTCTGCTTACCAATCCAAACATACATTTTATTTTCACGTGTATGTCTGTGAGTTTGACTCTCTGTTTTAGGAGAGATTTCCATTTCATGAAAAAAAACTTTAATTTTAACTACAATAGGTGGGTTCCAGAGTGGGCTCGATCATCTTATCGTCCTGTCTCGCAAGACGGTCAGGAATAAGATTTTTAAAAGTTTGACGATATGAAACGCCAAAAAAGTTTATCCGCTCACTTCCCGCCGAACCGAACTGCGAGACTCTACTGAGATCTCTATTTATCATATGTTCAGGAACGTCTCCCTGCAACATCGCTTCTCCGACGATCTCCAGCAATTGGAACATGAATTATCGATTACGCTGTGCTTGTGCCAATGTTTCTTTCGTTAAAAAGTTAAAAAGCTTTATGTAAATCACCTTCAAGTAAAACAAACCATTGCAGATGTACTGTAAATTTCTAAAGTGAGCTATCATAGTTCAGAGCTGGGCAAGTCAAGTAAAAAATGCCTCAAGTCCAAGTCAAGTCGTCCAAAATTTTTTGGAGTCTGACTTGACTTGAGAAATTGTTTTCAAGTCAAGTCATTTCTAGTAAGAGATTTTCGTTTAAATTAGACTTTCTCTATCATAAAAGGGAGTGTCTGAGGCTATAAAAACTCTCTCACCCAAAAGGTGCTAGCAAATTTTATGTTCTGCTTAATTTTAACCACTCTCTAAAACAAAAAGGATGCAGACTGACCCTTCATGGGTTCTGTCTTTTAGATAGAATATTTTCATAGTTTGATCGAAGTGTGATAGAACCTTGAGGTTCTATCAAGGTGACTGATCCATTTTGAGTAAAAATGGTTCGATATTTGAGAAAAGAAATATCCGTCCATTTAAAATAGTTCGATGTTGAACCATGTTGTTTTAATCGACCATTTCGTGATGTGATATTTTTGTCCTAATATGTACAAGCGAAAATATTTAAATGAAGACGCAAATCCTACATATAGATGACGTGAGTTCATGGCTGATTGTTATGTGATATATCCATATACCAAAGGTTGACTGTAGATGTATAGATTAGTACAGCAGATAGCACCAAGCTATTAGCTCGTGGGAAGTTAATATCAGGTTAAAAATTTAAAATCGTCTCGAGCTTGTGATTTTGTAAAAAAAGTCTCCAACTTGTGATTTTGTTTCGGTCGTGAGCTTGATTGAAGTTATGAACAACTTCTACACTTCAAATGTACCCTAGTCAGAAACCTATACATTTCTTGGCAGGATCCTGCCAGGATTTAGCTGGCTTTTGGGTAGGATCCTAGGAAAATCTTACAGAATCCTAAAGAAATCAGGTATACCGGAAAGTTGTAGGATTTGCCAGGATTCTGTTAGGATCCTGTTGGGATCCTAGCAAGAAAATGCGATGACTGAATCATAATGTAGCAGGAATTATTTAGGATTTTAGTAGGAAAAGATAATTCTTGAACAGGAATTTCATAGGATTGCTTATATGTTCCTATCTCTCGTGAAATTTCTCCATCCGTTCTCACTATTTGACCAAAAGTTACTAAATAATTCTTTGTAACTCTAAAGCATTTAAAAATGGCGCGTATACATTTATTACTTCAACCTGAGATTAACTATCCTTATTCATTAAAAAACAAAATCCTAGCAGGATCCTAAATGTTAGGATATGCGATTCCTGATAGGAGCCTAACATCTCAGATCCTGTCAGGAAATTATTAGGATCCTACACCAATCGTAATAGGATCCTGAATTTTTAGGATCCTATAGGATCGTGGTAGGAAACAGATAAGAAGTGCATAGGATTTTGTCTAGGGATATCGTATGTGATGTTTATAAAAAGAAAATTTTAATACCATATTAAACTGTAGATGGTTTCATTGCATATCGCCTTGGGTGAGAACTAGAGAAAAATGAAGAGGATGAACTTATAGTTGATGTGTTTGCTGTCCTGGCTATTACTGGACTTTCTTTCTGCGCTTTATTTTTTAGTAACTGAGTTAATTGCTTATATACGTTTGATGACAAGAAAAAATTCCGATCTTGGATATATTGACTTAGCGATAGCTGTGGATTCTTATGAGATGAAGTATAAGTTTCACCGTTTAACTGTTATGAAAATTATAACCTGTAGCCACACTTATCTGGCACATCTAAATTGATTATGTGGAGAACTCAATTACAAAAGACTTTTCCCGCCTCGAGACCTTATCTGATACTTCATTCGATCAAAAAAATAGATCGAAATTCTAGGTAACTACTAAATTTTGGCTGAAACGCTACGATAACAGAAAATATCGTAAAACACGTTTCTCTCTAAGCATCAAAGGTAGAAAAATTATCTCGACAATCAACTGATCATGGTATATCTGAAAAACTTTTAGAAAATGATTGGAGCTGAACTAAGATTCCACTGAAAGAGAAAAATCCCGTTTGTCTTCGATTTAGGTCGAACTTACTGTTTTTTTGTGCCGCGTACTCACGGAAAAGATTTTCGTTTGTCGGAATTTGCAGAATATACAATTCTGCATCTATTTCACGTATCAGTTGATTAAAACGACTATTATGAAGGTAAACTAATGAGAGTTTTCTGATTTCGTCTGACGAGGACTTGTCGATCTTAAGTTCTTTGTAAGTCGAACGGTACAGCAAACCATGAGCTTAGTTCATCATTCTTTGCTGAAGAAAGAATTAGTATCTTATTCTGACGTGCTTATCGTTTTATCAAAAATTCAACTCTTCCCTGACTCTTGTGTAAAATATTACTTGCAAAATTTCTGACCTGTCCAGCTCTGTCATAGTTAATGCATAAGTTTTGATACACCGCCATTTCCACGATGACAGATCCGCCACAACTCTTCCAGAAATTTTTCAAAATAAATGTTAAAGAAACTTTAGAACTTTAGAAAAGTGACGAAAAAACTAGTGAATCTAATCGATATTACAATTTCAATACAACTTCATCTTTGAACTAATTTCATATCAGATAAGTATTTGAAAAGCTCAAGCAAATTCATATGATATCATGAAAATATGTTTTATGTGAAACTACTTTTCCCACGCTGCTCACACCCCCATCGACCTCCACACACTGTCACAAATACCCAAATATGTACTATGAAAAATTTGCGGAAGAGTCGGGATCCTGTTCGCGAAACAGCCGTGTCACGTTAAGTTTCATTTATAGAATCAAACTATTATAAACAGAATAGAGTTCTGTGATAAAGTTTGCATTGGTCTGTACGATAGGTCAATGAAACATTGGTGACGTTTCCCATTATGAACATGTAGAATCGAGCGTTCTCGCTGAAATATAAAATCCTCATATAACCGCGAGCAAATTGAATATCTGTTGAAGTTCAAACAAAAACGAAAGCAGTATATAGAGATAAATAATCAACAGAATGCATCTTACGTCGAATGCATGGAAACCTTGTCAAATAACATTCTGTTGTATTTCTTTTCTGCATAGCTCATTGTTTTCGGACGCATATCGATTCGTCCTGATTGGTTAAGAAAGCCCTGTAAAAAGCAGGGCTTTCGTAACGCGATAAAAATGCATAAGTGATCAATAGGAGGCCTTCCGCACCAGGTTTTACAGGGCCTTCGTATTGAGATTCGTATATAGCTAGAGAATATGAATAGGGCTTTCACCACGATGTGTATAGTAAAAGAGTATTGAATGGGACAAAGTCAGATCGGCCTGTTGATCGCTACGAACAATAAAGAAACCGAGTTTTTGTTGTAGTAGACTGTTTCGATCTCTCTTTGTTTACACAATAAATTAATTTCAAAATTTTTCCAAACAGAGCACAACAATCAAGCGCAGAGTACAGGCACAAACAGAGAAACAGAAATAAATAATTCGAACATCTTTCCCTTCATTTTCAACTATTAGACAATGTTTTTAGTTTAGAATATTATAATGGAGAATATTTTTCCTCTTATATTCTGACAGAATAAAAAGCTTACATCAATGTTTTTTATCAGTCTTTGAATCGTGTTACGAATACCCTGTAAAACTTAGTTACGAAAGTCCGGCTATAATGTATCATTAAACTATACTTTTACCATAAAAATTAACTATACACATCGTAGCGAAAGCCCTGTGAAATCGTGTTACGAAGGTCCTGTTCGTGATCTGATGGACTATGTGACTGAGAGAGACGATATTACATAAATACTAGGGTTACAGAAGCCCTGTGTCTTTTTTTAACGAAAGCCCTATAGAATAGAAAAACAGTGCTTTCGCAATACGAAGGCCCTGTAAATTTTTCAGAGCGAATCGATATGTATACATTTCATAAAGTGTGGAAAAAACTTGTCGAGCCAAGCTGGTCGGTCCGGTCAGGCTGAATAATCAATTCAGACGGGTCTGTCGGGATATGTTACAGTAAATACGGAGCCGGTCGGGACGGGCGCTAAATATGACCCGTTGCCGCCCCTGGTTGGCACTTGATCTTTTCATTGTTGGACGTTTCTCGGTTGTGTCTATAAACTGCTAAAAACTGCAAATCTTTATTATTACTCTATCAAAAATTCTTCAAAAAATATTGTAGTTCATGATAGCGTCAACAGAGTATACAATGATCAAAGCAAAAAATGAAACTTTATATTGTAACCACTTTGATAAGAGATATATATAATTTCGATATGAATATACCCGGAAGAAGTATTTGTATATAAAATTAAATACGACTTACTAAGATAAAGTTAAACTTCATCAGCCAAAACATCTATATATCAGAATGAGATCCAAACTGCTATACATTTGTGGTATGTGGAGAGAGGGACTGAATTAGAAAAAGAAACGACACTGTTTGACTGAATATAGATAAAGAAAAGAGAAATATTTGCATGACTTATAGTTTATAAATTATGACCAAAAGGATTAAGTTTTCGTATAGTTCGATGGCATAGACTCTTGTCTAATCCGAAAATTAAAAGCTGTCTCTTTCTTATTAGATTTGGTTTTAAAAATTATCTGTAAATCAAAAAATTCGTCACTAAAATAAGCTAAACGACTCTATGTTTGCTTAGAAATCTAGTATGTTTCTGTTTAGTAAATATTTAAAGAAGAAGGTTGACAAAGAAAGAAGAAGAAAAAAAGTGAAGAACATGATGACGATGGTAAAAAATTTTTTTTAATATCATCTATAATGAGTAAGTTAAAGTCTTTCATTTACGGATGCTCTTTTGTAGTAGTTGTTTTTCTTCTATAATTTATTTGTAAAAATTAAATAAAGATGACTGTCCGTGGATTAGAAATAACTGGTGATGTCTTTTGTGGTATATTAGCTGCTATTCACATTTACATATTCGTTCTGGAAACATTTCTATGGCGATCTAGAGCAGCAAAGGGATTTAATTTGTCACAAACCGTGGTTGATTATTCAGCTGGTTTGGCCGCAAATCAAGGTTTTTACAATTTACTATTAGCTGTTGGTCTCATATGGTCATTGGCTGAACAAGCCCCTTTAACAAAAATATTCTTTTTGTCAGCAATATTTACTGCTGGTCTATTTGGTTTTATTACAGCATCAGTACGAATTCTATTTGTACAAGTAATACCTTCATTTTTGGCATTAATTTTCGTTAATTTTGGTTATTTTCCCAATCTAAATAATTGGTCGAATTGGAGACATCCTCTGTGGACCTTGATGATTATCGTGGGTGCTGGATTAATTACAATGGCACTGGCCTTTCTGATAAAGAAAAAACTATTAAACACAAACCAGCAAGTTTAAATAAACTCTAAATCATAAATAACATATTACATCATAATGGAAAAGAGATGCGCAGAGACACAAGGCATGGATTATTTGATACATTTTTTTTCTTTTATTCACTTCAGTGTTGACGGAAAATGTGTGGTAATAAAACTGGTTGGATTGCTAGTAGATAAAAATACTCCTATCTATATCGTATGAAAAATACGATTATTTCACGTACTATAGATACAGAATAAGAAGTCACATACTACTGATATATTTGTCGTCGTACGTACCGATCCGATCGCTTTTATCGTTTCATACGAACTTCTACTTTCTCAGAATTCGTTATAAAACAAATTAGACAAATAAATAAACTCATGTCAGTTGATTTTTGTCTTATTTATTTATTCTGTTGACTGAATTATTTTTACTCGCTTTACAATTTGTTGTATCTGTTTTATTTAAAATACATAGTGCTTGTTCAACTAACGTGATTATAACAGTCTGAATTGTATTAATGATCGAATAGTTGGTTAGTTGACGTATAACGCTTAATTAACATTTAGTCTTATCTTAAACATAGTTCGCATTCGCGGCAAAGTTAAAAAAAGTCTATACAGCCGCGTCGCAGCAAAGTGAAAAACATAATGTGCGAATACAGACTTATTTTCTATGTATATGGGATTTTATGATTCTGAGATTCTTGCAAAAAAATTACGTTAATAATTATCTAGGCGTTAATCCTAGAATCTCATACACATAGAAAATAACTCGAACGTCTATACATTGACCAGAGCAATTGTAAGAATTCCAGAATCGCAGAGATCCCTATGTTTGTTATTACAGTTAAAATTCAGCTTCGCTGCGAAAGAGTATTGAGCATAAGGTCTAGCTCCATTTTATTTAAGCGATAAACTTATATTTTATATCATAAAAATATGGACTGGATAAAACCTCAGAAGCATCATAAGGCACCGCCGTTTTCTGCTAACTGCAATTTTTTCTGATATAGAAAAGATTTGTACTGTTACAAAACCTCAGAATAGGACTAATTTTCTCTGCTATACGTGATAATAAGATTCAATAAATCATGTTTTTATCTAAAGGTTTTTCCAGGAAACCATCAATTCGCTAAATTCTTTTTTGTAGTTTTCTTATAAATAGAATATAAAATACTCTAAATACTGTACATTCTACAGTTTTAAACTCGTTTTGGTCTTTTTTTGAGTGAATACATAGGATATCAATACATGAAAAAAGTCAATATAATCTTGCCGGAAGTTTCAGAGACACAACCGAGTTTTTCGAAGAATTCTTAGAAATCCGTTTTGAGAAGCCCTTCTGGAAATATTTGTGCTTATGGAAACATGACGCAAAGTCTTGTCTTTTCAGCGATGCAAATCGCAAATCCCTATCTCATTTCTATCAAAAATTATTTAAAAACATCCATACGTCTTATATTTTTCAAAATGAATAGTAGATAAAGGCTTGACGTTTACATCATTTCAGTTGTATTTTCTACGAAGGCCTTTGATAGAAATTTCAACAAAAGAGAGTGAACAGCACACTTCTCGACTGGTTTCATCTATTATCTTTTTGACTGACGTCAACGTAATAGAGCTGAGACAAATTTCTGCTGTCGAAAGAGTATTTATTAGTGAGTCTCATGTCACAGGAGTGATCCAGCTCGGTTTCAGTTTTCAGAAATACTCAATAAGTACATTGACAAGCTAAAACTCTCCAGAGCTACGTCTCAAAAGAGATACATTATATATTCTCATACAAATCCATATATTATAATGTATCTCGTTTAATCAATTAAAAAGTATCTCTTTTGAGAAACGAATATTTTGGCAAGAAATTGCATTTCTTAAAAGAGATACAATTATAAATATGGAATCTCTCATTTTCTATATTCCAAATAAAAATGAAATTAAATAAGAGATAGATGCAATCAAGATTATCTTAGAAGGTAATTAGTACCGTATTTAAAAAAAATTATTTTGCAAAAAGTTAATTTTAATCTTCGCTGTCTTCATCATCATCGGTAAACGTCAACTGTTTGTAAACTATAAACAACAACTGTTGTTTGAAAATGTTTATAAATAATAATTCTCAAAGCAATATTGTCTCACTCTTCAAAAAATCATCTTGGATTTTATAGGAAAGCTAACTCAAAAAGGCGCTTCTGCCATATTGTTCAAAGAAAATCTTTTTCGACATTAACGTATAAATCAAAACGGTTCTGAACGGTGGGTGTGTACCACTGGTAGTTGTGCCCATCGATTAATTTACAAAGTGATAAAATTATATGTGTAAATGGTACACATAAACATAATAATACTCAGTTTCCTGCACATGTAGATGAAATTAATCGTGGTATTAAACGTAACGTGTTTAAGAAAACTCGTGGGTCGGATATTAGCACGAATGATAATGAAGACAGCGAAGATTAAAATTAACTTCTTTCTGCAAAATAAATTTTTTTAAATACGGTACTAATTACCTTCTAAGATAATCTTGATTGCATCTATCTCTTATTTAATTTCATTTTTATTTGGAATATAGAAAATGAGAGATTCCATATTTATAATTGTATCTCTTTTGAGAAACGCAATTTCTTGCCAAAATATTCGTTTCTCAAAAGAGATACTTTTTAATTGATTAAACGAGATACATTGTAACATATGGATTTGTATCTCTTATGAGAATATATAATGTATCTCTTTTGGGAAACTACGCTCTCCAGTATATTCTACCCTTTGCAGATACAACCATACAGTACCTTATTCAGCCTGCTGACACAAATTCAACTGTAAACACTCAAGTCAGTTAAGGGTATGCCCCCTCTTTTTTTATCCTCTTGAAATCTAGGGAAGCTGATGTCGGATCTGGTTCTAATTTATATCAGACATAGAAAAAAAAAATTGATATATTTTTGCCCAGAATTTTCTGACGTGTTCTTCTATGGGTTTTCTGGAAAACGCCGGTTTTCATGGGCGTACATTACGACCGCTCGAAAAAATGATCCGATCGAGCTCAAAATTTCACCACAGATACTTCAGACCCTATCTCAGGTTAGGTTTTTTCTTTTCAAAAAATATTCTTTCTTGCTCGAGATATCCGAAACATACTGAAAAGTCCATATAAAAAACGGTTTTTCATTTTGAAAATCTTCTCACGCCGAACGTTGAAGTCGAAAACGCTTTGAAAAAAGCTAATCCGACATAGGGTCTGAAGTATCTGTGATAAAATTTTGAGCTAGATCGGACCATTCTTTTGAGGGGTCATAATGTGTGGCAATCGAAGGGACTATTGAAAAAACGTATAGTGAGAAAAACACATATTGTACACAAGACTGTGTTTTTCAGGGTATTTGCGGTTATGCTTATATCCCTAAGAAAACTCATCCAAAAATTCTGGAAATTCTGGTATTTTTTCCACTTGAACTTTTTCCTTCTGCTATTATTTCCGTAAAAAGGGGTTGCAAAAGTGAGAACTCAGTTCTTTTTGTACTTTTGAATGTGCTCTTTCTCGTCGTCTGTAAAAAAGAAGAGTTGATGTATATCTTTATTGATTCTGATAAAGAAAAGAAGAGTTACTTGAAGAAGCATGGAATGGGATACGTGGGTACATTAACAATATTCGAAATGTTTGTCAGCAAATAATTGCAAGTCAAGATCGACAAAGTACAGAATGATAGAGAATTTCAAGCGCTATCAGAATACATAATTACTTCTGTAAAAAGTTATTTCTGTATTCATAATAAATTTCGACAAATGACTGAAAAACAGAATAAAAACTGCAATTTGTGGGAATCTGACGATGGAGGTGACTTCGTTGTACTCGAAAACGTTTTCAGCAAATATGTGCAAGTCAAGACATTTATATACAGGGTGATAGAGAATTTCAAGCGCTACCAGAATATGGGATTATTTTTGTAAAAGTATATGTTCGGAATAAGGAAAATATCTTGAAAAAACCGTGTACAACTATTTTTTTCCAGGCGTTTATACAACAATAACAAGCTCGCGACCTTGGTTACTTTCACCGATCAGGCGAAAAACAAGGACTGACAAAAAAAACAGACAAGGATTTACAGGTACTTTCTGCTTTTTACCACTTTTTATCGTAATTATGTTTTACAGTGTGTAAACAGGAGTATATAACCCTGATAGGTACATCTTAGAACTAGTAAAATCGACGAATTTATGGAGTATTATATAACATTCTCTTAATTTTCGGTTAAAATATTTATTTTTTATAGTCAGTAATGAATGTCGCTAATGAGGAGCATCTGTTGTAAAGTGTCGTAAGTAGGATTCACAGACGCATATCATACTGGGAAGTTTTCTTATGGTTTTTTGTTCTTGTTCTAATGATGACAATAAGTGGATTGCCGTTTATCTCTTCTCATTCAATCCATGAAATTTTTTATCTTAATCAGCGCACTATGGTTAAGGTCATTAGAGACAGTTTTATTGGCTAGTTTCACATCCACTGTTCTCGCGTGTCGAATACAACAGAATGAAAAAACTAGCTTGTTTTTGATCCAAAGATAGTATGGTATGTGGACTGACGCTAAATGACTCATCCCTTCTATAACAGATTATGCACTTTGAATATATGTTAGGTAAAATGAGATTCATTGGGTGAATCTATTAAACTAAATAAAGCTTTTAATTAGAAAAGTTTTGACGTTTTGGATTTTTTCTGGTAAGTAGTAGTTTTCGAGATAAAATAATGGTCAACTGAATATAGATAAAGAAAAGAGAAATATTTGCATGACTTATAGTTTATAAATTATCGCTCACTACCGTGCGTGTAAAATGCATTTATTTTGAAAATTACGGCTTTCCAGAAAAAACCAAGAATGCCAAAGCTTTTCTAATTAAAAACTTTAATTAATTTATTAGATTCACCCAATGAATTTCATTTTACCTAGCAGATATGCATCATTAGCTGATTGCATTTTTTTATCGTACATTTTTTAATCGTACAGCAATCCGTCAGTCCCCACACTAGTATACTACAGTAAATGCTTCTGCATAAGACTAAGCGAAGCTAAACGGAGGAGAATGATACAATCTTTCTCTGGGTCGAAGATAATGTCTACTTCATACGAGCATCTGCCAGCAACAGAATTCGTGTAGTACTTAAAACATCATAAACCACATCCCAGTGAATACCGTGATAAAGTTATCATAAGTAAACTGAGTAAAAACTTAACTTGGTAAAAAAATGGATTCGGATGTTGTTTGGTATACCACATTGTCGGATAGATCTTGACAGTACCATCTTTCAGTGTCTTCTTTCTTTACCACTGACGAGCCATAGTGGCATGTATGTTCATTACTTTTTTGAGCCAAATTTTGGTTGCGAACGAACTGAGATAGTATATCATTATCATTTAATATTTTATAAAGTTCTCGGTTCTCGATACCCTAGTGAAACTTCTTGTAATCAAGATCTTATCTTCTTGACTTTTTCAGTAAGGTCTTGATTCAAGACCTTGGAAAAAATCATCATTTTGTTTTACACCCTTGTGTAAATATGAGTACGAATATTTTCACACTTAGAATAACTTCGAATTGTTTTCCTTCTGGACCATAGTTGTTTATGGAAGAATCTATGACTCTATACGGTCGTACATCTAATGGCTACGACTGTCATAAATAAAAACAAAATGTAAAGAAAATTTGTCACTCAAGCTCTGGCAACATCTTGAGTGACAGATTCAAGAATCCAAGATCTTGAAATATCTTGTCTTACACCACTCAAGATCTTGAATTTCTTAATACAAGATCTTGAGTGAAAGATTCAAGAATCCATGATTTGACTTCCTATATTTTTTCCAAGATCTTGGCCAAGATCTTGGGTACAAGAAGTTTGACTAGGGTAGGAATAGCCATGATTGTTGTGAAGAGTTGTGGAGTGAGATATGTCGCAAATCTCTCTCTTTTTTTAATAAGTTCATAACGGATTTTTTAACGATGAGATTGCTTAAGCTGATTAAGTGATCCTATCTGCCTTTCGTCCAAGGGGGAAACAGCAGAATTCCAAGCAGCTGTGGACTCCCAGACCTACAGAAGCGTGAAGAATCCTATAAAAACTTCACGAAGTTCTAGAAACTGGAGGAATCCCTGGAAGTACAAGAAAAAATCAGAAAAAGTGATTAGAATCCGATGAAATCTCGAAAATCTGTGAAAATGACTGAATTTGGGGCTAAGCGGAAAAATGCGGGAAAATTCAAAAGCAATCAGGAAAATTCTTCGGGCTCAGCGAAGTCAGGAAGAATATCAAGGAGTCTCCAGGAGTACAACAAAATTTGAAAAAAATTGATTGCCTGTGGAACGAAGCCCAGGTTACAAAAGTCACAAAATCTGCTGTTTCTCCCTTGCTTTTGTCTCATTATCTGCCCTTTAGTTCTCTCAATCGATGTTCTTTAGCTTCTTTGATTTATCAGTATCTAGTTAATCACATTAGAAAAGACTAAAAACGGAACATTCTTCTTCATTTTTTCCAAGTTTTTGCTAAGAGGAACACTTCTCTCAAGAGAGGAAACACCAAGACATGGAATACGTTTTCCTTACGGAGAACACCGCGTATAATGTTGCTATACATTCACGGTGGAACGCCTGCTATTCTAATACCAAAGCAAAGACTTGATCTTTTCATCATAAAAGTCATTTAGAAAATCTTTTTCCAAAGTACGTTTTCTGGATAGAGTTATTATTCAAAAACTTGAAATACAAATATTTTGATTTTTTTTCCGGCCAGATAGTCCAAAGTGTTCTTCAAAGCTTTAGAATGTATAGTATTTATGCTATTCTATATCGTATTTATAAGAAATCGAGAAAAACAAGTTTACATAGTTCTATGATTTTCCCAACCGATTTCCGAAAAACTTTTAAGCACAAAATATGATTTTCGAGTTTTTCGGTGGTATTAAGTACGTTTACAGGAGAAACGCAAAACGTATTTTCTATCAGGTTTTTTAACCCTTTTCTAAAAACAAATATTGTCACGAGATTCGCTGTGGTCGATTACCTATGTCCCATGGGATTTAAAGGTTACGCGTAGCCACTAAATATCAGTCGAGGAACTTCAATAGAATCCAATACCGCGCTCGAACCGCGGAAAGTCAAAGTCTCGCTTAATTCCCATTTCGAAGAGGACACTTTGGACTATCTATCCACCAAAAAGAACCGATATTTATATTTCAAGTTTTTGAGTAATAACTCTGTCCAGAAAACGTACTTTGGAAAACGATTTTCGAAATGACTTTCATGATGATAAGGTGCGGTCAAGTCTTTGCTTTCAATTGGAGAGAACCACAAGTCTCTGGAAGAGATCCGCACGAGCCGAAAATTTTTGGCCTGCCCGGCCAGATGATGAAAGTTTCCGGACCAAGGCCGGCTCGGCCCGACTAACTGTCGAATTTATTTGGCCCGGCCGAACCAATCCTTAAAGTTTTCTGATCCGGCCCGGTCATTTGGCGTGATTTTCTTCTTGCATCTGTAATACTTTTGCTGACTATGCAGTTGAAATGTATTTCTCAAGCTAATATTTATATTTTTATGATTTCTCGGTACTGAGTATACACATAAATTACAAATCGATGCATGCTTAAAAATTCTAAGTTCGACCCGACCAAAATACTTTGCGGCCCATGCCCGGTCTGTGCTAATCTTTGGTCACTACTACTTTCCTGTCAAACGCTATTCAAATACATTCGAGTCTATTTGCTTTTATTGGCAATAATTTTCCGGCGTCTTTTTTTGCTGTACCTCTCTCAGGCATGTGTCTCGATGTTAAAGGTGGAAGGAGTTATCCTGACACTTTTTCTTTTCATCCCTACGACACTAGTTGTCTTGTTGAGATAGTTTAAAACTCGATGCGATAAACGATTCATGCGTTAACTTGATCATAGCTTTTTGTGTGGATTTAACAGGGATCTTCATTATAATACGTCATTGTCGATCAGTATCTATCACGTGATAGATACTTCTCTACCTCTACAACACGAATTTTAATTCGAACTCGGAGTAGGTGCTCAGGTAACCACACAGTCTTTTAACAGCGTTCATTCATACTGCTTTTGGACTATAAATGCGACAAACTAACATTTTTGAGCTCTCTAGAATACCTTTTTATCGAGCAGCTTTTGGGGTACGAAAGCTCTTGCTCTGTCAAAACTAACAAAATTGACAGAAAAAGAGCAAACGCCTCGTCAGTTGAATGTAGTATAATGATTGTGAGAAGTGAGGAGATGTCTTCGTTCTTTCACAAATGATTGTTCTGTTCGACGAAGCAGTTTGCGAAGCTTCAAATCGAATTAAACTTTGTTTTTCGGATGTCTCGTACTTAAGAAATTTGGTCTCATTAGTTCTGGTGAAATTCTTTAATTTGAAAGAGTAGACAGAATGGGAAAATTCTCTGATTTTAGATTTGTTAATAAGTATCATCATGACCCGTTTTGCACAAAAACTTGCGTTATTCATTGCTATAGCTGGTAGTCTCTTTGGCTACTTGTACCATGTACCGCACAGTGAAGGAATTGATGAAATGGGCAAAATTCGCTTGATTAGTACAGTGATGAAAATATGTAATTTTGCTGTAAATAAAATGACAACAGTGAAGATGGAGATCATAAATTAATGGATATTTTCTCTTAGGCGTCGGCGAGTGAAACATTTGGTATAACGACAAGGATTAATATATTAAGAAATTGTGCTAAGCTAGCAGAACTGAAACGCACAGAAAATGTTAACGTACAGGTAAACTATACAAAAGTGAAGATGAAATGAATGAATATAATATTAAAGTTTATTCTCGATAGATAGAAGATACAAAGATTGATCACGTACCAGTGAGAATTTATCGTTCGAATCGAATAAAGGATATGAACAAATCGTTATATCCTGTTATTGTTTATTATCATGGTGGTGCATTTTACATGGGATCATTGGGTAAATCGTAACTGATTTTGTGCAAATATCCGCATTATTCTGGTTGAATATAATTTTAATGTCTGCATTTAGAAACTCATCATTATATTACTAGTAAATTAGCTGAATTGACTGATTTTATTGTTATATCTGTTGAGTATGTTCACGAACTTTACATCAGGTTTCCACATGTATGATCCTCATTTCGTTTAGCTACCGTCTTGCGCCGGAACATCCGTTTCCTGCGGGTTTAGATGATTGTTACAAGGTGACAAAATATTTGTTTGACCATGGAAAAGAATTTCAAATTGATCAAAAACGAATTGTACTTGCTGGCGACTCAGCCGGTTAGTAGAAGGGTGCTCGTGTGATTTCTGTCCATGTTATTCGTCTTACTGTTAAATGGTACCATTTTCATCTACGGTTTCTTCTCACTATTGATCTTCCTGCGTACTGATATCAATCGCTGCAAAGTCAGTTGTAATATACGATTCATTAAATGTAAGAATTGTATGATTACCGGTCACGCACGAAGATGATTCGTACTTATATCATAGAGCGTTCATTTAAACGACTTCTTACTGGTATGTTGAGTACTTTGATATAGAATACTAGAATATGCCCGAAGGTTTATCAGCTTTAACCTGAAACGGAAATGATTGTTTTCAAGACAAAAGATTTTGATAAACTCTGGCGAAAATTAGAAACTAAAAAGTTTCTTAAATACTAGGTTTTTTCGAAAAAGCCCCAAAAATTCTAACAATCGTCATCATGAAAGATGCTACCTTGAAACGCATTCAGCGCATTAGCGATGCTGAACTTACGAGGAACCTCTCGAGGTGATAAAACGCTTTTTGCTCGGAATCTAGTGGATTATCGACCATGCTGATTACGAATATGACCATGGGGTGGCCCTTAGCCATTCGAAGATCCGATTTTCTAGAAAACCAGTCTTTCAGAAACCCTAAAATATAGCCAGAACCTTTCTTTAGAGGCATGATTATAGCCCGCAAATTGAGGCATCCCCAGCCTTACACAACCTTTCTTTGCAAATGTATAGAATTTACAAGAAAAGCTCTAAATTAATTTCTTCTCATTCCTGTAGCTCTGAGCTGACAATGAACATTTAGGGCTTTTTTTGTAACTTCCATAACTTTGCAAAGAAAGGTTGTGTAAAGCTGGGGGATGTCTCATCTTAATCAAAAGTTTGCGGTCTACAATCATGTCTCATTAAGCTTTCTTAATGAGATATGATTGTAGACCGCAAATTTCTGATTAAGATGAGACATCAGTTTTTTCGTCACTTTACTAAAGTTTGATTTCTTTAAAATTTATTTTGAAAAATTTGTGGAAGATTCTTGGCGGAAATGTCGGTATATCGAGTATCTGACATAGATCGTATGATGGGGTTAATAATACGGGATTTATGACCATTTATCTTATTTTCGTTTCTAGGTGGAACTTTTGCTGCTGTGTTAGCACAACGTTTGGTTGACAAAGATTATTCGCCGAAATTGCAAGTGTTGATTTATCCAATTGTTCAATTTTTTGATTTTATGTTACCATCATATATGAAAGCAAACGTTGAAGTGTTGGACTATGGCACTATGGCAGATGTTTTATCTATTTATTTGAATAAAACGATCACTTCCGATATCTTAGGTAATAATCACACAACACCAAAAGTGAAAAAACAATTTGAAAAATATATCGATTGGTCTCTTATTCCCGTCGATATACGTGGTGAACGGAATCCAATTGCACCTGATTATGGTAGTAACGAACTGTATGAACAAGTAAAACAAGCGCTCACCGAAGATATATCACCATTGCTCGTTGATGACACACGTTTGAAAAAGTTACCGCCTACCTACATGTTGTCAGTTAATCATGATAGACTACGAGATGAAAATTTTATTTATGCCAAGCGACTGGAGAATGTTGGAGTCAAAGTTGTACATCATCATTATGAACATACATTTCATGGTGCATTGAATTTTCTTCATGCTCCAATGGATTTGAAAATAGCCCACACAATGATAGACAACATTGTAAGATATCTTCTAGAAAATGTCTAATTAAATACATTCCTTTATTCTATAGATTTATTGTTTGCTGGACGCAAGCTGTGTTTTAATTCTGATGCATTTTTTGTGATAATTTATATATAAATGATCTTTGTCATTGATATAATACAAAAAACAGGCTTTGTGCTTTTTTCAATGGGTAAGCTATTTCATACGTTTTTACAAAATGAAAGACAGCATTCTTTTAACATAATATTAAGTTAATATAAAGAGTTTTTACTCAAGAAGGATCAACATAAAACTGATGCTCACTAACGATGTTTCGAAATGATATTCAGTTGGCCTGAACATCGAATGTTAGCTTACCGAACTGAAAGCTGATTATACGTAAAGCTGATACCATCTGACGTTTCTGTTAAGAATAATATCGGGTAGTCCATAGGATCAAACGCTCAAGAAACTCGATAAAAGGAGGACTGGTGTTGGTCAATTAGGTGCAACAATTGTTGAACATATTACTATCCATTTCAATGAACAGTGCACTCGGTTGTAAGTTTAATAACTCCAGAACGAAAGCAGCTGGAGACTTGCGGTTTTCAGCATTCAAAAGAGAATCATATTTTTTATATGCAAATGTTAAATCTGATTGGTCAATTTTGATCAATCAGGAGAATTCTTGATGAACATTTTAAAAATAATATTCCGAAGGCAATTACCATTCGATAGAGAAAATTGTTCTCTTTCGATCTGCGAAAGACTGAGTCCGCTAGCGTGTTTCGTTCAGGAGTTATAGGCATTTTCCCGAGAGCCCCAAACGGCATTTTCAGTGATTTTCGGCGTTTTTCGACCCTTCATCGAAGTCAAATCGCCGAACAAAGTGTATATTCGGAATCAGCATGCAAATCTGCGTCGAATGACATGTCTTTAATCTGCATTTGATGACTTTCATGTTTTCACCACGTCCATGACATGATCCACAGAGCGGTATGATAATTAACTGAAAAAAATGAAAGTCATCAAATGCAGATTAAAGACATGTCA
>CAJNOQ010001859.1:0-27884 GCA_905250885.1 Didymodactylos carnosus | reverse complement strand
AAGCTCCTTAGAAAACTTTTTCAAAACCTAACTCTCATGCCATTAGAAAGAGGATCATGAAAAACCTATAAAAAAATGGTTCATGAAATTTTAGTTCGCTCATAAAGCTAAAGTCCGCCTGCTCTAGCAGAAAATGCCCACTGTGCTTTGTAGAGTACACCGAATAACCTGCATATGAAAACTATACGATCTACTAGATAAGATACCTTTGATTTCTCTGTAGTATTTAACGTATACAGTTTTTTCGAGGTAGAATTTGTATAACTGTGAAAAAACTGTGTGAAAAAAGTAGCTGTATCACAATCTGTTCAGCTCAAAGTTTTTAGTACAGAAAAGTACCCAGCATTGTTGTCATAACCATGTAACAGGGGGAGTCAGTTAATTTTGAATAAGGATAATATTCTTTATTCTTGACTGGAGATGTATTGAAAATAGATAAAATACAAAATAATCGAAATGCACTTTTTTCCAATGTTTATGTTCTCACACTCACAATTGTCCGCCGTTTCTCAATGTTTAATGTGTGTTTGTGGGCAAACGCGAGATGAGATTTTTCAGAATGAAGTTCATTGCGATCCTTCGGATATATTTATTTATAAACCCTATTAAATTTAATAAATAGGAAAATTTGTATCTTATTAACATCCTGTTTTTTGACATATCCATCTCGGTCACAGTATCCAGACTAAAAGTTTCGATATGAGGATAGTGAGAAATCTCTATAGTGTACAAGAGAGAGAACTAAATTTTGTATAAAATATGGTTACAGTAAAATTTAAATCTTTATCCGTTTTTTCTACCTAAAAGGATTTTATGAATGCAATGTTTAGATGGTACCTAGGTGAAAAAATAATGAAATAATATAGAGAGTAAGCTATTTCAAAGGGATAAATCAAATGTAGTATAATATGTACCAATAGTCGATTTAGGGGTGATGCTTTCCAGTTAGGGAAAGGAAACAGTAATAAAGTTGGAATTTCTTGTCACTCTACTGATTTTATTTTGCATTGGTTATATGAATCGAAAATTTTGTATTTGCTAGTAACCTATTTCAATAACTTCTTCTTCCGCACGAATAACAATAAATTTTTTATCAAAAGAGGAAGTATCACTTCTAGTCAGATCTATCCATTCATATATGTATAAGATATCTTATTCGAAACTTTTCTTATTAACCACTGTTCTTCGAAAGCAACAAGCATTTTCGTTAAGGTTTTCAAATCAACGATAACATCCTGCATTTACTTTAGCCAATGTTTCATTCGATTGCTTATTACACTATCATCCATTAATGAATATTTTCTAGCTACATTTTAAATCGATTGTGATCTTTCGAAAAACTTTTTTATATGCTATTTTAATATTATTTTAACTTTTTTTTTAGTTAAATAAATGTAAAAGAAAAAAAATGTACAACCCTGGAATAATGAAAGTGGTCTTGCCTAAATACAAATTGACTTTGTAAATTATGCTTATGAAGAGAGCAAATTTCTATGGATAATCAGATTTGTCTGGTTGATACAACTATAGTTTTGAAGAGTAAAATACAAATAATTTCTGCTAATATATATTTCAAAATCTAAAGGAAAAAAGACTCTATTTTTAATATACATTGAATCTAAACTCTCACATTATTCAAATTAGATTTTCCATTCTCTGATGCAAAAAAATTGACTGTCTTATTATATCTTTTATTTGTTCGACTGCTATGTATCAACCGTTTTCTTCTTTTTTTTTTTTCTGTAACTACTGATACTTGCTCAGTCAAATTAATGCAATGTTATATTTCCCAGAAAGATTTTCACTAAGTTATTACATTATGAATCGAACGAGAAGATTATAATGATAAAGAAAAAGGCTTCCTCTTAGGGAGTTAGTTGTTTCTTTTTCGAAAATTTTTTGAAGAAAAGTAACTATATCAACCGCACACAACTATAAAAAATTTTCTCTTTGTACATTAATTTCTTCTTCTTTTTTTTTTTTTTTTTCTTGAAAATAATTGTTGGTTTTGAACACGTAATTCTCTTTTCTTTTTTCTTTTATTCTCGAAAAACGAAATGCAGAAGTTTTTGATAAGAAAAAAAAATGTCAGCATATACATTGCTTTACATTGAGTAAAAGTTATATACTAAAGAGAATAAAATTACAATTACAATTGCGACCCGTTTTGCTTTACAAGCAATATTAAAAGTATTAAATTATTACTTTTATGATTTTTTTTCCTCTTCTCTCTATTTTTGAAAGATTTGACTCTTTGTATACTAATAATTGCTTGTTCCTCTTTCTCGCCTAACATATGTAACAAATTAAAACTCATTTTTTAAATAATTATCAATAAAATAATTATTATTCAATTATTTTAGCAGTTAAAACAACAAAATTATTAAAATTGTGGTAATGTATTCAGATGTTGTATGTGTAAGATGTAATAGACTAAAAATTAGTAAAATGAGAATTAGTGTCATTAAAATAGTCCTTCCTTTCAATCAGAATCTTAAGATTTTCTCATTTTTTGTTAATGTATTAATTAATTCTTAGGAATCATAGACAAAAAACGAACCAATGGACGAAGAACAACATATTGATGATGAATATCAGAATGAATCGGCTAATAATGAGCCATTTTTGCGACGTATGTCGCATTTATTAGTTTAAATAATATTTTAAAAATAAATCTTCTTTCTCTTTTTCAAACAGGAATGCAAGACATCTATTCAAAATTTCAAGACGATAGCGGCAATATTAGTGTTCAGAATCTGTTAAAAATTCTTCAAGCGCTTGGCTATAATCCATCTTCAACGGACTGTCAGCAACGAATTGAAGATTTTTCAGTTGAAGGTTAAAAATATTTCAGATCTATATTTGATTTTAATTGTTACACTGTAGTAGTAGTATTAGTAGTAGTAAGAGCACTATAACTAAAACTTCCATATATATGTATATATGAGTAAAAACTAGCAAAACGTTAGTTTATTATTGAAGCGAGACTTTATTTTTTCTTTATTAAAGGAAGAAATGTTCTGTCATTCGAAGATGTTTTAATGGTATGTCAGGAACCATGGACAAATGTTAATAATCGTGATGCACTTCTAGCAGCACTTAAAACGTTTGATAGCGAAGGAAATGGTTATATTGATGCAGATAAATTTCGCAAGTTAATGACCACCTTAGGTGAACCATTGTCAGATAATGAAATTGATGATTTAATTAACTTATCGAATAATGATGGAAAAATTAGTTTTGAAGGTAAGAGAAAATTTTTAAATTTATTATTTACAAAAATTTAAATCAATATTTTTTAGAACTTACCGATACGTTATTTGGCGATGTATTTGCCGATGATTCAGATTATAACAATGAATTTTATACTGGAGACAATGTTAATGGAAATGAATCAATTGATGATGAGAATAAAGAAAATATTTGAAAACAATTTAAATAAAAAATTTTAAATATGTAAAGATTTGACATTTTAAAAATAAACAATTCTTGCTCAAATTTTTAAAACATTTAGTAAAAAATCCTATGTAGTTATAGTCTCATTTTATAGGTAAAATATTTTTCTTCAAACGAAAATCAAACAATAGTCAAGCAGCTGAGTTGTTTAAAAGAGAAAATACTATTGTAGTATAAGAAAGGACCTTATTTTTACGAATTATATAACGTAGTTTGGATTAGTGTTGCACTTTACTTGATTGTTATTTTAAAAATTAATCTTTTATCTATTCAAACAAATTCTTCCTAGCATAAATATTTACATGCGTTCGCTAGTATATTTGTCGATGCTCCAGCGACATCATCGAGATAAATTAGTAAAAAAGACTTTAGTTATTTTCGATGTATTGTGCGATGCTAGCTAGTGTAATTGAAATGAATATCTATCCAAAAATGAAAAACTGGTAAATCTATCAGCTACTTCTAATCGTATCAAGAACATTGATCATGTCACTAATGAAAAATTTAATTATAAATGTGAAGATTTCAACTAGTTAGATCTAATGATAAAAACTGTTTTTTATTAAATATAGCTGTAAAAACAACTTCTAACAAGAAGCGATCAACAAAAAAAAAAAAACGAAAGACTGTTATCTCATTTCTAGCAAGTAAGAAATGAAAATTTTAAGAAAACATACACAATTAAATAATAACAACAAAGGTAATTATTCTAGTCCGTTCTAGTCTTCAAATACAATAAAAAATATGGCCATAATAATAGCAACTATGTAATTTTTACATTTTTGTAATGTAAAAATAAATATTCAGAGAAAAAAGAAAATCCCAATTGTTCGAAATATCTGGCTCAAATTCTAATTTACAAAAACGGAATAACGATATATGAGCAATGTATGTATGTAGAGTGTGTGTGTGTGTGTGTACAACAATATGAAGAAAAAGAACAAAAACATAAAAACAATAGCCTAGTATGGTATAACAAAATGAAATGAATAAGAAAATCTAGCTAGAAAACGTTTACTTTCTTTCTTTAATAACAGGAAAAAAATTCATAACTGCGATAATGAAACTGAAACTTTTGAAAAATGATACTATGTAAAGAAATGAAAGAGCGAAGATATTAAATGATACATGTAGTAGTAAATCCAACAATAATCCTACTAAATTCAACGACCAGTAACATTACAAACTATAGATCGTACGATTGTCTTGTTGTCCTAATATTGACCGTTTGTTGCTCGTTGCTCTGATGCATTTTGGCATCATCGTTAGTATTATTTGAAGTAAAATCTTGCTCTTTTGACCCTTTTGGAAAACTTGATGTACGGGTCAATGGGCATAAATAGTAAAAATCTGTTCGAAATTGATCGTCTTTTAAATAAGGATTTTGTTCGATACTGGGATTAGTAGTGTCTACTGCCTCGAGCGTATTCATTGTATTTAACACCTGATCGCTTATAGAGCATATTGAGGATTTTCTATCGTTTTGATTATTTAATTTTATTTTTGTTGTGGAATGTTGTTCATGTGATTGATCATTTGTTGACGAAATACTAGATGATATGCTTTTTGCCTCTTGAGTACCCCATGAATAGTTTAATATTTCTTGGAGTATGAAACGTTGTTCTTCGATATTAGTATTTTCGACACTTGCTGTTTGTGGTATGTCATTGTGCGAGAGAGGACAAGGATCAAGTGCAGTGAGAGTTGTACTATGTTTTGCATCAGGTCTAGATTTTTCAGCTGTCGAAATTGGCCATGATGATGGTACGCCAACGTCAAAGCCGGCAGAACTGGATGATTCGTTTGACGTAGCCAAACTTGATACCGACAGCTAAAAATGCTAATTTATTTAATGTCACATTTAGATGAAGAATCAATATCTAGAAACTACTTACTTGTTGCGAACGAAGGAATTCCTCGACATTGTCATCGCTATTCATACTCATCAATTGACTTGAAATATTAAATGATTCAAGATCTTCACTATACCAATCGAGTTCATCATCTGCCATCTGTTGATTAGATTCTAACTCATCATCTTCTTCATCATTACTATGTGTGATATGATTATAGGTATTATAATCTTCCTCTTCATCGTTTAATTCATAATCGTGCTGAAAACGCGTTTCCCAATAATCATCTGTCCATGCTCTCAATTGGGAATCTGATCCAAATGTTGTTAACATATAATATTCCATTGAATAATCTCGAATTGTGTCTAAATGATAAACGTTATGTCTAATTTCATTTTCTTTTGAACATAATTTTTGATAAATATCTGAATCAGATAAAACACGGCGAAAAAATAATATACGACCGAGACGTGATGGAAATACAAGACGCCTCTCTGCTTTTTTATTCAAGGATTGATGGCTGTCTGTGGATATTTCCAGTGGTAAAGGTGCTGGTGGTTTTCGATTTTTGATATCTGTTGTCGATGGTGAAAGAATAGCTTGAGCGGGTGTTGCTCGAACAATTTGTGATATTTCATTGGAGTCTGGTATCAATGTTGTCGACAGTTCTTGATTCGTGGCTCGCACCTTAACTGTTGTTACTTTTTTCGATGAAGAGCAAGGTGGTACTGATGGAATTTTTCTAATAACAGCCGTATATGATTCGGCACCTTGAGAACAAATCTGTACTTCATCAGATTTGTTTTGAAAACCCGATTGTTCAAGTGGAGGTGAAAGACTGCCACTTGGATAGATGGTTTCGTCATAATTCAGTTTGTACCGAGATTCATCTGAATTCCCATGTTCAATTGATGATGAGCTGCCATCATTGTTATTGTTACTATCAATCAAAAGAAAATATCGTCCATCCGCGGCTACTCTCACATCTCGTTTACGATAATGTCCATCATACATTTGTGGGCTTGCTGAATATCTCTCACTCTCAATTGTTTCTCTACTTGAACATGATGAGAATTTATAACGTTTATTTGATGATGAATATCGATCAATATCATCATATGAATTTTCACATGATGAACGAGCGGATTTGATACGTGACCACGTCATCAATGGTGTGTGTGTTGTTGACGTTGTAGTGGTTGATTTTGCTCTAGAAGCTGAGGACGCAAGACTTTCATCAGTATTATCTGCATCGCTCTCAATCACCAGGCTATCAATATCATTTGTCTCATTTTCTTTATCCCCATTTAGGCTATCGGTTGATAAGTCAGGAATAAGACCAGATACAAATGACGATGATTCGGATTTGAGTGGTGGAATTTGTTTGTCGTACTGAGTATCAATGATGTTCGTTCTTTTTAAATTTTCTTCAACGAATAATAAACCAGTATCTTTTGTACGAATAGGTGGTGTTTTTAATGGCTCAGAAGAACTGTTAACTTCCTCATCATATAAGAAACTTGTTATACAGTCATTCAATGTATTGTTTGTAGTGCTTGTAGCTGTTATTGTACATGATTTTGGTTCATCTTCGACAATGGCTGTTGTACTTTTTCGATTGGTGGTTATTGAATTGAAACCCGAATCTTTATTTTCACCGATAAAATCTCCTTTTTTTATTGCATCGTGCTCGTCCAAATTACAACTAAATATTTTCAGTTCATTACTGAGAACGGGACGTACGAGTGTTATAGTTGGCCGTACAGCATCTGATGAAAAACATGAACGTAATTGTTGATATTTCAACTTTGCTGTCGGTTCTGATACGCTTGGTTTTAAGATCGGCTTTAGTGTTGAACTATTTGACGCTTTTTCACTTGGCAAATTTTGATGTAGTTCGTTTGAGAATGTGGAATAACATCTATCGTTTTCTAATCCTAAGGGAGCTACGACACTAGTTTCACTAGATAACGGCTTTTCATATGGGGTTCGAGGCAGTATAGGTGAGGGAGTTGAACAACGAGGCTTTGAAGAAGTTTCAACTCGAGTTTTTTCCTGTTGTTGTTTCACAATAATTTCATCGAGATTCGATACTCTTGGTGACTGAAAAGTTTTTTGAGTTATTTTTGATTTAGTACTATCAGACGGCTGATGTTTTGTGTGACTAGATGGTATTCGCGGTGAGTCGGCTATAGTGTATTTTTTATCTGTAGAAGAGCAGTAGGATGACGATGTGGTGGTAGTAGCTGTTGTTCTTGCCGATAACATTTTTTTCTCCAAAACTATTTGAGAAGTACGATCTTTATTAACAACGTCGGGCACTTGTTTTGTTCGTGTCCTAATAGCACTCACAGTTTTTAATTCTGTTCTTTTTGGACTACTATTACCATTCGTAACTGGTGAAATATTCGTTTTATCGTAGCGTCGTCGATTAACACCACTCAAACTAGTTGGTCGTGGAGATTCCGCTGGTGGGAAACGTGATGACGTTCTGGGGGAATCGTTTACTACTGGAGATCGTACTTGATTTTGTCGATCAGAATTGGTTCGGGGAGATTGTTTTAAGGTGGATGGACGACTATTGAGTATTGGAAAATTTTGAACGACCGGTGTCGGCGCAGCATTTTTATAAACACTATTTGTAGGACGAAAAGGAATCTAAACCATATCGTAATATAGTGTAGTAATCAAAAAAATTCATGCAGCTGTTACTCTCCCTAGAGTATACTAAAAACAAGTGACACTTACTTTTTGATTTGTATTTCGATTCACCTGATTTCTGTTCGGTGAAGGTTGATAATATGTATTTTGTGGTGTACGTGTGTTAGAGTTTATCGTTTTGTTTGCCACTGGGTCAGTGTTGAATGTAATTTGTGCTCGTGATACAAAATTGGTATTATTTAACCTTTCATGATTTGAATATATTATTGATGATGGTTTATTGACAACGGGAGAGTGTTGCTGTTGATCGGATATAGGAAATTTTTTTGATGATGTTGTAGTTGTTGACATCATTCTGTCTACAATTTGTTCCATAACAGGTGAAGTTGACGTTTTAATTTTTTCTTTTCGTGATGGTGATGAAATATTATTATTATATTGTTGTAATACATAAGTTTGTGAACGATGTAAAGAGGCCGGTGATGAAAGTGGACGCTGGCTAACACGTTGAGATGGAGATGATATTGTTTGTTTATTTTGAAATAAAAGAGTATTTACGGTTGGTTGAGGTGAACTATTATTATCAATGGTTTTAAAAGAATTTAGATAAACTTTTCGTTTATGGATGGGTGTTGTTTTATTATCATTGTTATTATCCACATGACAAAAACACAAATCATTTTTTAATCCAGTTGAAGATACTTTTGTTGTATGAGTATGATTCAAATTACTTCGATTTACACTATATATACTCGATTGACTTTCGGTGATGTGGAGGTCTAAACAAAATCAATAAAAAATATATTATGAACACAATAGAATAGATAATAATGATAGTATTGGACTCTCCCTGTCGTACTTAAGTGATATAGTCTTCCTATTAACTGTCTATTAATATCTATTCGTCTATAATATATTCTATAATAGGTTCAAATGAAAGGAAAAGATATATTACTGTAGATTCATAGGATCACATTTGAAAATACAATAAATTTTTGGATAAATGTTACCTATATACTATCACCTCTGGTGTTTAGAGTAGAAAAGTGCTTCAGATATGTTAGAAAATATCAAACAATTCGTCTTTTGTCTATTATAAACATAATTTTCAAACGATTCAGTATAGTCGACTATTCTCTAAACAGAAGAGACTACAGAACCATTTCTATGCTGGGATATCCTTTCTGGCGTCTTGGAGAAATGCAGATACCCCCGTTTTTTTGGTTCTATGGAATTACAAACTTGTGGAAAAACATTCTTAACCGTAATTTATATCATCATTTTGATATTTTTGTATATCTTTTTGATTTTGTACGATGCCTTGGAGGGTATTTCTAATTCCACAGAACCAAAAAAAGAGGATTTCTACATTTGTCATTCAAAGATTTCAAAAAAAGTATCCCGGAGTAGAAATATCCTTTAGAGAGTATATCAGATTTTTAATCGTAATTAACGTGTTCGACATCAGTTACTTAGTACTAACTATACCAATCTACTAAGCTTTTCTTTTCAGTCTATATTTTCGCAAATCACTCAGCTCTGGTGAGTGACTGCCCTATATAAGATAAGAGTAGTCTATTATTTACATCTTATAATATTTATTTATATCAGTCGATGTTTCATTCTAGATCTTTCTCTCTCTCTCCTAGACGTTATATAACTGTCCAAAACATATAATACATAAAATAAAATGTTAAAAAAAAATGATTCCTTCATCATCTTCCTACCTGTACAGCATAACGCACGACAAAATCGTTTACGTCTTTTTTTATTATTATTCGATACTGTTTTGGGTGATGTCATATATGCCATTAAATTAAATGATTTTTGCCGTGAAAATGAATTCAATGATAACTTTGAATGTTTAGAATTTCTCGTACAATAATTCGATAATAATAAGTTTTGACGTTCAGGTAAATATATGGCACTATCGGCAACACCATCATCATTATTATTACTATTATCATTATCACTTATCACCATGTTGTTATATACTATTTTTGAAGATCATAGACACTCTTCTCTGTTTTATTTTTAATAAGGTAATGATAATGATGACGATGGATGTCGTCTCTTTAACATTTTTTTATATTTATCCAGATAGATTGAAAAATATGTGATATTTATGTTGACAATATGTGGACAGTAGCATACTCTCACACACGAAAAAGGTATTTTCAAACTCATTTTCGAAATATATATCTCTATCTATCTATGTTAATCTTCAGCTCATCGTCTATATAAATATTTCTCTTTTTTCGCTCTCTCTTACTCACTATCTCTCTGTCTCTTTATATGATAATACAGGTAGATAATAGATGTATAATATTAGACCAACAATTTAGTGTCTCAAATGTGTTTTTTGTTTCGGTAAAATACAAAAACAAAAGAAGAAGAAAAGAGAAGAGAAAAAGCACTTCGTTCATATTAATGACTAAAGAGCTATTATGGTGCTTTTGATTTTTTGAAAAATACGAAAATGAAAATGAGTGTATAATGGACACTGTGTGTGAGTAAGTGATCTTTATTTGTAGATAAAAGAAAGTAATTAATATAAAGTAGTTGAAGATTTGTAAAAAAGTAATTATAAATTTGTTCCAACGTAGAAGAAGTGCATACAAAATAAATACTAACTTATAAATATAATTTTTAATTTTTATAAAACTCAAACTTTTTTTTTTTTTCTCATCTCTACAGGTGCTACAATGGCTGTTTTCTATTTTATTTTTTTTTAACTTTTTTTTCTCTCTCTCTCTCTTTCTCTTCTTTTCTCTTCAAACAAGTGTACATAATTGAATTTATTATTCTTGAACGACACGAGAGGATATGCCAATTTGACTATTATCGAACAATGCACATATAAACTTTGATATCGTTCGTACATGTCAAAATATATATACCGCAGTCTTTTCTCGTACTTTTTTTTTAAGTTTATTTTTCATTCACATAAAACATGACGAAAAATAAAAAATAAAAAAAATAAGTGATTTTGAATTTGAGACATGTAACGGGGCGGGGCGGTTGTGTTCAAATATTTTTTATGAAAAAAAAAAAAAAAACCTTTTATATGGTATCTCCTCCCTGCTTTTCTTTTACACGTCAACACAAACGTTTGTTTAAAATTTATACATAATATTATTATGTATAGACTCCGGGTATATGTTAATATGACAAATGTTCTCTTATTTACATTGACAAGGTTTCATTTTTCAAATGATCCAATTTCATATTTATAAGTTTTTTTTTAGATTAGCTAGCCGAATTTGTTGACATGGTGTTTACAATATGATGCTAGAGGCATCGATCGTATATTTTTTTCTTTTTATACATTTAATACTTATCAATTTTATGTTTTTTAATCGTATTTCATTTAATTATACTTCAATAAATTGTCATAGAAAATATACTTAATTTGTTTCTTTCCGTCATTTAAATATAGTTATTTTTTCACCCACACAATATGACATATAAATTTGTTGCATTAAATAATAATTAATATATCATTGACTATTCCATCAACTCTATTTTCTAAGAATCTGTCATATAGTTCAATATTGAATGAGAAAAATTTTCTCTTAATCTATAAATATCCTAATGTTTTTTTTTTTCTTTTAAGATATTTCATGTTCTTTGTTGAAAGGTCATTTCAAAAGAAAAGTCTTTATTTTGAAAAGAAATTTTTATTTCATTATGCTAATGCTACACTCGCATCTTAACCCTTGGGCTTCCTGTCTTAACACATATATTACACCTTACATATTTTTACATATTTTTCACGTCTCATATATTTCCACGCAAAATTTTTAATAAACATATTTTAGATCAACAGATAAAATAGCATCGAATACTATATTTGACAAACGTTTTCCAAACAAAATAATTCCATTAAAAATTTGTTTTTTCCAAGATGAGATTAAGGGCGAAATTTTACTGTGAATGTTTCACCTGCTGTTTTTTGTTCCTCATAGATTTTCCTAATTATAATACTTTGACATGATTATGATACACATTAATCGCAGAAGATATGATAAAAAGAGAGAGATCCTTTGTTCTTCAAACTCCTCGTCTCATATATGTTCTATTAATATCTACGCATTCTACATGGATTTTAAGGGCAAAATTGAGTTACCCTTACCACTTTGGGTGGTGACTAATCTGTATACATCAATGAGTATTTAGTGTAATTTTTGTCTCAGAATAATGTTTATAGATTGAATTATAAATTTTTTTGGAAAGAACTTCAAATGTCAAAAGTGACTCAGAATCGTAAAATTGCTCTATTTCAGTAGCCATTTAAGAGGTAAGACATTAAATTCGTATCGTAAATAGAGAAGACTTATAGGTACATTTTATTGTAAAAATTTTTTCATTCCAATTGAATCAAAAGTTATTCGCATTTTAACGGAAACGGAGTAAAACGCATAGATCACACGAACCGTTCAGTAAAAGAAGTCTATACTTGTACGGTGATCACCATATGAGAGTAGATCAGCATTCACACAAGAATTGATGTTTGCATGAGATTCAAAGATTTCTACCGAGTATTATATGCTTCTATTCACGTTTAAGAAATAAATGTTTAAGGGTTAAGACAAATAGTTTCATAAGGATTTTCTGAAATTGGATGTAGCTCTAACGAAAGCTTCTAAGTATTCGATTCAGGGGGAAAAAAAGCGAACTGAACTCCAACTTTTGGACTTTCGATAGTTCACCTACAGATCAACTGAATGCTGTGTTAATAATATGAGATTTTTCTGGAAGGAGAATATATGATTCATTTAGTCAAAACTTGAAAGTTAATTTTTTCAAGTTAAAATCACACAATGGGCTTGGAACTTTAACACTAGAACGCCCGTAACGGTCATTTTGACCGTTTTGTGATTTTTATCCTTAATAAGACAAACTGCATACAATTTATTTAAAAATAAATTATGTCATAAGTTTTAATTTGTTCCACAAAAATTAATTTTTACAGAATTTTCAATTCATTTTTTAATTCAGAACCATTTTTAAGTATAAAATTTTAAAAAAAAACAGTAACGGTCAAAATGACCGCTTTGGGCGTTCTAGGTCATGAAAATTTCCGAGCATTCTAGTGTTAACGTATTCCAATGGACTTTTAAAAATTCAACAAAGTTCACTAAAACTGAACATTAGAATTTGGTCTTGAAAATTGATTAAAATCTGTTAAAACTTAACGTTCACTTTTTCTTCATTGATTCAACTGCATATATTTTTAATTTTAAAGTTTCATATTTCTCTATTTTTGCTTAAAACTTCTTCTCTAACTATCATTATAAGGAAAATTGTGGGAATAGATTGGTTCATCCTAGCCTTGATAGAATATGTAATCTGTTATTCGAAATTTCTACTTTAGTTTTTCTACTTTAGTTTCTAATCTTCTTACCTTTTTTTGTCTAGAATACTCGTCGTTCACAAGAAGACAAACACTATGTTATATATGACATACGTCGATAGTTAGCGAAGAAGAACAAGAAATGTTTTCTCGTTGTATGATGTCATCACTGATAATTTTTCTTATTAAAAATATTTTTTCCAGTTTCTTTCTTTTTCTTGTTCAAGAATTTGTTTCTCATATGCGTATGTGTATATAATTAGTAATAGTAGTATGTATGTTTTCCTTAGGCACGTTATACTGAGTAATAGAATTTTTGTTTTATGTAACAAACAGCTCCAAAACGATCCGGAAAAATTATATAGACTACTTTTTTTGACTATTCTGCACTTGTAATAAAGTGGCTACTATAAAAGATATATGTAGAAAAATCAACTATAGAAATAACGAAACAAATCAACAATTTTTTTTCTTGTTTCTTTATTATAGCTAAATCGATGTTCAAAACAATGCGTGTACATACTACTAATCTGTGAAAACAAAATTAATAAAAAGAAAACTTTATAGGTTCTTTTTTGTACAGGTTCACTCCAAATCTTTTTCACATGAATTATACTTTTTGTTTTTCATATTTCTGAGCAGATTGCGCAGAGTAAAAAGTCGAGTTTTATTTAAATAGCCATGTAAATTAGAGAAACATGAAAGTAGACTTGCATTTTTCAAACTTTGTTTTTCATCTGATAATAAACTTTTTTTTCCATACTTGTACGGCATATTTCCATTCTCCTACTAATTATCAACTATGTATTACAACTACAGATGAATGTATTCTTCGATAATTAATTCAATATTGTTAATTTTTCATTTAATAAGTTAAATAATCTGTCACAAACCAACGAGATCAATTCTGCATCAATATTACCTTACTTTTTCAGTATTATTCAGCTCTCAAGGATCTAATATGTAGTTTTCAGTGATTATTATACGATGACTATCTTAAAATTCTAGTTTTATTATTCCTTTTACAGTTTCAGATCGTCAATAGAGGCCTTTACGAAAAATAAGATCAAGATATGGAAAAAGTAACTTAAGAATTTATAGTTGGATAACCGTAACAATAGAAGTCTTACCTGTTTTATCGGTGACGAACGATGAGTTGTGATAATTTCCAAATAATTTTAAATTCCTTGTTTCATCATTATAATCTTCTTCTTCTTCAACTAACAATCGTTTTCTCAGCCATTCTGGTTGAATTGGTAATAATGTTTCTTTATTCAGATAGCTCTAAATAAGAGAACAAACAAGTATGAAGAGTTTAGTTATCGTGTCCTATTTTTTAATCTTCATTTAACCTGATTTTCACCACTAAACTGACACGAAACACTTCTGGTTGTCTTCGGTTTCTGTTCATTCTAAAAAGGAAAAGATTAGAATACCAGTCAGAAGATTCGTGCACTTCCTATTCCAGATCCAAAAGTAGAGTAGTATGAATAAACTAAATTCTGTTTTCAAGTCTAACAGAAGTATGCTGTATTCGAGCTTCTATGATATTTAAGAGCAATCTTTTTGTTGTGGAAAAAATGGTCTCATTAAATCTTCGAGAAACAGTTTAAAACAACTATTATTTTGTCATAATTATTATTCATACTTCTTAGGTTATCAAAAACTATCTGTTAATAAATCCTTTCTACGCCGCTCATCACTGTTTTTACACCGTATAACTTAGATCGATGTTTAAAGATTTTCTTTTATCATTAATGGACATATTCATCACCCTGCATAAAAAGATAACGATTTTTAATCGATTATCCTCCAAAATATTGTCTTATCATTACTTACTTTTCTTTTTTTCCTCGCCCTTAGTACACTCTAAAAGAAAATCTGACTTGTAACAAGACACGAAGTCGGATCTCATTTAGACGCATAAATGTAGAATTGACTTAAAGAGTTGCGATTTCCGCTGTTCGAGAGAGTTAAATTGACTGAATCTTTTTGTAGGAAAAAAAGAATTTATAAATGTTTTTCGAAAGTAGAGTTTTTAGAAGATTTATAAAAAAAACTTCTCCAGATTTCCAAAATTTTAAGAAGAAACTTGTTCGTTTCTTTATATGCACAGATAGCCCCAAGTGTCCTCAAAATAAACATCCTCCGACCTCTTCCTTTTTTTTCGTGTGGGCGTGGCATCCGATTTCTTATATGCTTTCATTAAGTTTCTCAGCCTTTTTTCTGTAAAACAACATTACCAAGAGAAAATCTATAACCCTTTAATTTTTTCTAACTTAGATTTGCCTATCAGTGGAGTAGAAACTCAAACATGTGAACTTGTTTCTGGAATAAACCGATAAAGTAGTTTCTATTCTATATGTTGTACAATGATTTAGAAAGAAAAATGATAGTTAACGCAAGAAATTGCACATAGAATATAACGTACTTGCTGATATCTGAATTTGACTTCATCTACGACATTGTGTAGATCAATGCATTGTTTTCGCAATTCCTACAAAGAAATAAAGATTATTATATTGTTGTCTTTAAGTATAGGCGATTATGTGCCTAAATATCATCATCTAGTACTCCAAATGTATTTCGAGCATTGGACACCATATAATGGAATGTATTCATTTTGAATAATATAAAGTACTGATATTTTCTCACACTTGCCTGTGGCGATGCCATTTGTTCCGTCTTACACGACAGAATACAATTTCTTATAAAATTTTGTACACTACACATTGTTGTTTTTGTTTTCTGAGATTTTTTAGATTTCTTCTTCATTTTATTAAAGATAATTATTGTAAATTGGAAAAGAAGAAGAAAGATAGCGAAGATCTCAGTATTTCATAATTATTGATAATGCATATCGATAACGGTTTATACTTTGGAAATAAATGACTGTCCATCATAATATAAACAACCATCTCTATTTTCTCTTTTATATTTTGTTGTTGTTATTATTATGGTGTTTTTTAGATACTCGAGAAAAAAATGTACTATTATTCATTATAATATATTAGATAAAACTCAATTTGACGAGAGAAGTATGCTTACATATGCCATTCATTCTTCTCTCTATCTCTTTCTTTTATTCTTATTTGTCAAGTATGTTGACAATACATTGAGAGTTTAAAAAACAATATAAACAAATAATAGAAAGAAGAAGAAAAAGAAAAAAAAAACCACAAGTGGTAAGTTTCGAATTTTTACTTTTTTTTCAACATACAAATTGAAAAAAATGAATTATTTTTACATCTACTCAATCACGTAGGTATCAATTAGATTCCAATTGACCTAAAGTAAACTGAAAAGAACAAAGACAGTATACATAGGCACACAGCAGTGGTACTTTTTTTTATTCATGTTTTATAATATTTTCAAAATGATTTTCGTTTTTACTGAAACAAAAAAAAAAAAAAAAGAAAAAGGAAGAAGAAGAAGAAAGTTACTGTTTCACGTAATAGGTCATATGTTAAAGAATAGTCAGAATAGATAATAATGATGCGTATAGATCTATTTAGCGTGATGATAACAATATAGAAGTTACAATTACAATAATATTGCGCCTGTTTAGATAACAGAATTGAAAAAGCAAGAAACAGAAACAAACAAAAAAGGTTTTAGGTCATGGACAAATTATTACAGCTACCTTTTTTTATAGTCGAAATTTTTAAGTTATGCAATTTTTAAATGAACAACTTTAACTTAGATAGATCTCAATTTTGTTTAGAATTTATCCACAATTAGTGTTTATCAGTTACATATACATTTTCAAACTCTTTTTTACTCCAATATGACAATCTATATATATCTGACAGACAAGAAATACGAATGAATTTTGCTTATTTAAATACATCGCTTAGAAGCTGATAATGTACTTCGAACAATCGTAAGATAAGAATGAAAATCATCTCAACACTACGTGCTCTATCGTCTATGATTTTTTATCCTATCGCTCATCTATTCTTATTTGACAACGTTCAAAAATTAGTATGTAGAATTATTTTCAAAGATCTTGAGTCAAGTTCAACTGTTCTCTTAAATAAATTAAAAGTACTAGATTAGAAAATTGTCAAAAATTTTCTCGTCTACTGTATTTCTATAAACTAAATGACGATAATAGCGTCTTGTTACAGTCGAAACTCATCGCCCGCTCTGCCATTCTTGAAACTGAGAGAAAAACTTATAACAAATGCACTGAACCTAAAACCTATTCCTGGAAATCTATCCAAGGTTTTTTATACTCAGGATTGTCGAGGACTGGAATAGACTGTCTTGTGCTTTGGGTTCATCAGACTACACTAAACTTTTTCAAAAACTGTATTAAAACAATATCTTCTACTTATTTATAGAAAAAAGTTCTTCATTTTAATTTCGATTGATAGTCGTTGTACAGATTTATCCCGTGTATATTTATACTTATTTGTTCTATGTCCGTGTATAAGTATCTTAATTGCTTCCTTTTGTTATTATTTATGTGAGTGTGTATGTGTAGTTCTTGTTCTATTCTTCTGTTTTCTTTCCTGTTGTTACACTTGTAAAGCACTAGCTTTCTAGTAATTTTCATGTTCTTACAAAAAAAATTTTACAATATCTTTCTTTCACAGCTTATGGAGTTGTTCTACTTAGAATTATTGATAAACCGTGTAAGTTAAAGTACTACACTCCTATTAAATACAATAACTGAATCGTTCGTCTTTTATATAATCCGTTTTCATACGCTCAGCAGTAAAGTGGTGCTAAGATAAAATTAAGACGAAATAAAAACGTTTCATATTCGAGATGCGTTTCTTGCTGTTTGCAAAAAAGGATATTTTTATTTCGGAAACAAAAGGAACTGGATCTTAGATTAAAAAATATCTGCATTTGAATGTGTTGCCAACGCATTTTTTTAAAATTGACTTTATTCTATTTCTGATTTTTTTTGAATTAATCATTGTAAGGAAAAGGTGGAAGCTTTTATTTTCATTTAAGCATGTTTCATATTTCAAACGAAAGGCAGCAAACAAGACATTAAGTATATTTTATCGAGACTTTTCTCACAGAATTTTTAATAAGTTAACGAAAAATTAATTTGCCTACACCAACCTCTTGCATACCAATTGCTTTCATAATTAAATCTGTTATTGCTTGAATACATTTATCACATTGTGCTTGATAACTATGATAATCTTGTGATAAATGATAATTTTTTGTTTCAAGTTCCTCAATACGTCTTAATAAATGGACTTTTTCATCGCATACCCATTGTTGACACTGAAACATACATACACACATAAGTAAGTGTAGTAATATACTTGGATGAATAGAATCCTTTATGGTGTCTTGTAATACTCACCATCTTCATGGCCGTTTCTTCCAATTTCAAAAACCGTTCTCTTAATAATACGTTTTCTTCATGCAACTTTTCTAATGTTTGATTAGCACTTTTGATTTGCTGGAACGAAAACAATAATAATAATTAAGTCTCTACTTCCGTTGAAACGACTATTTTTGTGCAAAGATATTAATGAGATTGAGAAGCTCTGTGCCCTCTTTCGAATGAACTAAATTTTCATTCTCAATCAGGAAATTTGAAGGATTTGCAACAAATCCATTAATATGAAGCTAGTTGCAGATTGCCAGGGTTCGATATCTTAGTTGAGAAAAAGGTTGTTTTGGGAGAAAAAGATTTTTGAAGAATCCCAAAATCACACTGTAAAAAAATAGTCGTAGATTAATAAACTATCAAAAAGAGTTTATTGAGACCAATAAACCTTTTAAAAAACCCTTTTCCGTTTTTTATATCAAAAAAACTAAAAAGCGTTCGTGACAGATGCAAAATGAAAAACGGGCGGTTTTTTATCAAAAATAAAAAACCCTTTTCAGTTTTTTGTCGAGTTTAAAATACCAGCTAAAAATCTCTTCAGTTTTTTAGCTAGTTTTTTAGACTCGACAAAAAACTGAAAAGGGTTTTTTATAAATTATTATTTGATAAAAAACCGCCGGTTTTTCATTTTGCATCTGTCACGAACGCTTTTAGTTTTTTGGATATAAAAAACGGAAAAGCGTTTTTTAAAAGGTTTATTGGTCTCAATAAACCCTTTTTGATAGTTTATTAATCTACGACTATTTTTTACAGTGCAGTTTTTTAAAATATGGCTGCAGATGCATGTCAACATCTTTTGAAACAACAGGCTCAAAATCTTTTGAACCTGAGATACAGGATGATGCCTAACTATCCTATATCGATTCTGACCAAACAAACTTTTAAAATTTTTCGCTCCGGCAATGTGCCACAATGTAGTAACAGCAGACACACAGAGTAAAAACGACGAAAAGCATGGAGACCTATGCTGACCTGTAAACAACAGACGTTAAATTTACGATACACAGTTTTATCAATGTTTTTCGTATGGTATCCAGGTTAAAATATCCTATCGGATGTCATGAAGCACAGGAAATAGTAGAATTCCTATTGTAGGATCTTATGCAATCCTACGACATCCTAGAACAGGATTATACAGGAATCTTATCGTAAGACTATATGATATTTTCTTTCTGACCCTACTACAAGAATTTTACGTAATTATATTATAGGAATGGTATCAATCCCTACAATATCCTTTGGATGTCAGTTTATCTTTTATGACATATATGGAGATGTCGCTTCGATACGGTGTGTAACTCATTCAACGTTTTAGTTTGCGTGCAGCAATCTATATAAATATACAGACGCTAAAACAAACATTAAATCTTTCTCAGTCACCTATCTAAGTATAAAGCTGAGAGTGAGTCATATGTGAATAAAAAAATCTGTATGGATCGATCACTCCCCTAGTGAATGTACTTGTGACCAAGGACTTGGATAAGAACTTGGTACAAGGAATGTCACAAGAACTTGGTTGCAAGTTTAAAGACTTGGATACTTGACAAGTAGTTTACTTGAACCAAGTACTTAGGTCAAGTACATTCTAAGTCCATGACTGCTCATGTTGTAAGATCTTGAGTGAAAGGCTTTTATTAAATGTTCCTTTTTTATATAACAGCCATAGTCGTCAGTCATACGATCGCATATGATCGTAAGCTCTTCCTCGAATGAATATGTTCAAAAAACAAAACAAAAGTGAAGTTATTCTAAGTATGCAAATTTGCATCCATATACAATCAAGAGTGTGAAACAAAACGGTGATCCAAGAATTATCAAGATCTTGAGTGGAGTAAGCCAAGATGATTCAAGACCTTGGGTTCTTGGAATATCTTGGATTTCTTATGTTTTCTCGCCAAGATCTTGCTTCAAGATCTTACTGAAAAAATTCAAGAAGTCAAGATCTTAGGTACAAGAAGTTTCACGAGAGCAAACTGATCGTACTTGATAAGGACTTGCTCAAGTCCTTGAAAGTACTCAGAAAGTACAAGACTTCTTAAGAACTTGTTCAAGTCCTTGGGTACATACTTCAAGTTCTTAAGAACTTGGTTGCAAGTACATTCACTAGGGTCATATAATTACACCTTAATAGCTGTAATGGTCTATTTTACGAAAATCTGTACATTAATAAAACTAAATGTATATTTCACACTTCCATCGACTTACTTACATAGAAATAATCGCAATTCGAAAGCAACCGAATTTTGAAGCGTTTTTCTGGAAAACCTTCGTAATTTCTTTACTACAGTGAAAACTACTGAGGGAAGGAGTGTCCGTTTGAAGAGAAGAATTCGTCCAAAGTTACTGGCTAATTCTTACTTTATATTCATTTGTATCAGCAGGAATTTGTTTTGTGTTATCACGATGATTTGGTTTTTGTATACGATTTTTCCAACGCACAATCACAGCACTCATCGTTTCAAACCAATTCAACTAGGGAATACAAAAATATAAACGTACATTAATTACAACAATGTCATAGATAGTTATCAACTCTTTCTAGAAGTTGATTAACAATAATAATAATGACTGCTCAAGAAGAGAGAAAAACAAAAAAAACAGTTCGTCTAAACAAGAGAGAGAAGTAATTGTAAATATCTCACTAGAAACTTACCTGTATAATTTCCAAACATGCATAATTTTATTCACAGTTGTAGAATTATATATTAGTACATGTTATATATAATTGATTTAACATTTATGTTATGAGAAATTCTCTATATAAAGTTATTTCTGACTTAATAAATATAAAAACGGATTAAACAATGAAGTCATTGTATTCTCAGAATAAAAACAAAACAGTAGGTTACTTCTTTTTCTTTTCACAAATAATTTTGCATTTTTTTTTTCTGGATTCACCTTAAATGACATAGAAAATCTGAGTCGTTGTTCGATGTTGTCTTTTTTTTTCTTTCAATCCGATAAAGAACAAAATTAAATGGGGAACAAGTGGAATGCAATTCATAGATCCGATTTTCTTCTTATTCGCTGTTTATTAATTATTTATTTTTTATATGGTTAAGAACATAAATAAATTAGTGAAAACAAATTGAAGTAAATGCAATTTTTTTTTAATACTCATGGATAAATAAATATTACTTATTTTTTTTTTTCTTCTTCTTTATCATTTACAAAACAAATTTAAAACAAGAAAAGGAAATTATTTTTAACATTGTAGAACTTTCTTATTAAAATAGTAAAGAAATTACAAAAACAGATGAAATATTCTCTCATATATTTAGAAAAATTTAGATCAAAGTCTATCCTAGTGGAACTTCTTATAACCAAGATCTTGATAAGAAAATCTAAGAGATTCCAAAGAACCCGAAGGTCTTGAACATCTTGAAATTTCTTGAGTTCTTATACCAAGATCTTGATAAGTCTTGAATCACAGATTTGTTTCACACTCTTGCTTATATATCATTCCGAAAAAGAATTTTATAGTCAAAATAACGTCGACATTTTTTCTTTCTTGAACACAACTCTTCAAATATGAGCCTGTGATTACATATAATTGTATGTCTAATGGTTATAGCCGTTATATAAGAAAAAAAATGTAAAAAAACTCTCCATTACAGTACTTTGAAACATTATGACTTAATTCACTCAAAATCTTGAAATTTATGTTCCCAAGATCTTGTCTATAAGATTCAAGAATCCAAGATCTTGGATATAAGAAATTCTACTAGGGTAGTTAAACTTAAAATACGAAAAGAAAGAATAAAAAAACTAATCATTCATAGACATTCTAAATTTAGACGATGTAACTAAATAAGAGAGACATAAGGGTATCTCTAGAATTCTTTGAGTATTTACTACATCCGTTTCCCTCTACTATCCATGGAAAAAAAAAAGAAAACATGAGATAACTAATTTAATGTTACTAAAAGTAGGAAAAAAAACCCGATAATTATATATCTTACTAAAGAGAAAATGTATTGATGATTTACCTACTTTATTCAACACTCTTTCTTATCATAAGATACATGAATAATTTTTTTTCCTCTTTTTTGTTTTGTATAAGCTCATTTTTATTTAAAAACAATTATAATGACTATCGTGCAGTGAGAGAAAAAAAGAATGAACAATTAGTCCTTCCTATTATTGTTCTACAACGTCTTCATGAAAAAAAAATTATATAATCATCATCATTATTAAGTGAGACTTTTCTGTTAACGGCTTTCACAATACACCTTTTTTTCCTGTTAAGACATTACTGAGAAATTTTCAAAAGTAGGAGAGCGATCAATAGAGTTTTGCCGAGACTACATTCTGATCGATTCGATTTTCAAAAAAGATCTTTTATCTTCAAGCTATAGTCAGAAAATAAAGAAAAAACACACACTGTACAAGAGCTGTTTTGAGGATATTTCGTATTTTCAATTTTTTTCTTACTCAAATTCAATCATAAAACTTTTGTTTTATATGTTTTTTGAAATTCAGATTTTAATCTTTTCAACTGGAAAATGATTAAGTTTCCAGCATATTGGTGACATTAGAGAAATAATGGTCGATATTTATGCAAAAAATTTTTGCATCATTCGTTTATCCTTTCCGCTCATTTACTGATAGAAAAAAGAAACAAATATATAATAAAGAAAACATTTAAAATAAGTTTCTTTATAATTTTTTTTTGACAGAATATCAGATGGCATGAAATAAAAGAATCTGTCTGATATCTGACGCATAATAGTCAATAGTGCAAGTATTACGAATGCCAATAGCAATCATAATACTTGAAATGTTATTTTCTTTTTTTAAATGTTTCACATATGTATACATACACAATACATAGACAGACAAATATCAAGGTCACACCTGAATTAAAGAATAACAAACAAATACAACTGTCATCGAGAAGAAATAATATCTTATAGGATTTCTATACATCTATTTCAAGAGATGGTGAATATTAATGAAAAAAGATATGATAGAGAGGAAGGACAATTTGAACATTACATAATAATACACAGATGATCAAAATGAGTTATGAAGATGGATACTACGATGTGATTCATAATGTTCATGGAGAAACAACGTTTTCACGAAATTTTCATATCTCAAAGAAAATATTCTGTTTATCAGCGACAATTCAGCGACAAGATCAATGATAAATGAACAACACGATTATCATTGACTCTTCTCTATAATGTATCTATTTTTACCATATGATGTGGTATCAAGGCACAGCACATAAATCGAAATGTCGAAGTACCATTCATCGAATATTTATCAAAATGACTATGTATTGTTAAGTAAAATCTCGAAAAATATTGTTCTTTTTTAAAGAATACGTTCGATGATCTTAGATATATGAAAATGTTCGTCGACTGAGACATGTTTCTTCTCTGCACTTTCTCTAATATTAAAATAATTCATGTGATTTTCTAAATATTATACAAAATTCTTGATACATAAAGATTCATTAAAGAAAAATTTTCTTTTTTATATATTAATTTTCTAGTTTACGATATACATTAAATTTATTCACTATCGTTCAATATTTAAAATAAAATTTATCCTTTTGAAAATTATTTGATTATTACTCTTGTTGATACAGAATGATATCTTGATGAATTTTATGTTTATTAAAAGGTAAGATGATGGTTAGTCATTCTTTAATAGAACTATACATTATTAATTTGGACTATTTGTTTTAGAAGAAGAAATGGACATAACGAATATTTCTATCATGTTCATTCACCATTGATTCACATTCGATAAGATGTGCAAAAAAAAAAAATTCTTTCGCGTTCTTACTAAGTGGGTACTTTTTATGTGTTATTCTAAAGAGTCCTATTACAACATTGTATAGATTAAAGATAAACGATATTCGCTAACTTCACCGTTCATCATGACAAAAAGGAGTTAACAGAAAAAATGAAATTATAGTAGTACGATCAATAACTTATTATTCTTTTTTTGTTTTACTATCTCTGGTGAGTAGTTCTAAATCACATTTTTTTTTTATCTATGTAAAACGTGACTTTAAACTAGTTCAAATTATCCTATTATCTTTGAAAACTTAATAATTTTTTCTACTAAAAGACAATTGTATTCATATTTCCAATCTTATTCTTAAATGTTCATTGATATTTCACAAGAAAACTTCAAATAATCGATTTTATCACCCCCAACCGATTGTAAGAAATTCTTTTTTTGCTTACTGTTCGTTTTTGTGTTTAATTTGTTTTTGTTAAATATTATTTAATTTTTCAATAAAAATTATTTTAATAATTCATCGAGGCCTTCACCATTTTTATTTATACAAAACGTTAATAAATAAACAAATTTCTTTTTCTTTTCTTTTCTTTTCTTTTATCAAAGAAAGAAAAAGAAAGACTACTTAATATAAAAAATATCGTTTCTTCATTGAATATCTCAATGTTACAAATAATATTTGTCAAAAAGTTGATATTATTTTTCTCTTTCTTTTTTTTTGTCTCGTCCAGCTATAGAGAACTATCATGCAGAAAAAAAGAAAAAACAGAATAGAACAACATGTTTCCAACATGAAGTGAAAACAAATTTGAGAAAGAAAGAATTGATTTTCTTTTACATATAATGTTTTTTAATATTCTCCGACATAATATTTAGGTAAACAAAGGTAACTGGAATAGAAATTAAAGATGGAAAGACAAACATCTTATTCTCGACAATTTTTATATTAGATCAATATGTGCTTACTAATAATGAACACTATTGGTGTGACTATTCCTTCTCACAACATCTACCTAGATAATTCTAATTCTTAGTTTCTCTCTTTCTTTCTCACCTTATTTTTCGAACAATAAGGCTAAACTAAAGAGGAAATGAGTTTAGTCGTCTGACTGTGGTTTTGAAAGGGTACAACTTCTATTTTAAGTACTTTTTTTTTAACGTTTGATAATACTTAAACTCTTTTATCTATAGAAAAGATGAATTGATTGATTAACGAATCTAGGTATGCACCAATCCGATAGTTCGCTCACATATTCGCCCGAGAAACATTATGTAATCGAATGTGTTCGCTAACTGATTGCAAAAATAAGATTACTTTTTCGTCAAGTGAGCCATTCGGCCAGGGCCAGTTGATACACGCAATACATAGAAAATCAAATTCTGCAATTCTGCAAAAACACGGAAGAAAACTTTTTTCTCTTCTAAATTAGGTGCACTGTATCTACATGTTACACAGGAAAAAAAACGCTAAATGATACACAAAACCATGTTCCAGTCCTAGAACATGTTAAAACGTATAGCGTTGAAAAAATCCCCTTTGGATATGATTTTCGGCATCATTTCGCCTTTTTTGCTTAATGTAACGGTTAGGCATGCAACAATCCGAGCGAGTGTCTCGATATTGAATTGTTCGATGCCGATCACCAAACCCTTAATTAGGAATTGTTGTCCGCCTAAACGGATCTAAAACACGTTCGCGGTAAATGCTGTAAAGCAGTAAGAACGGACGAATTGTTGAACTATAGATACCAATGTTACTAAGAAAAGAAAAACCCACTTTTGGGGACAATGATGAAATGAGTTCTTCATGGTGTACGTGGATTATCTACACCGCATACTTCCTCAATTCACTACCATTTCTAACCAATTTAATCAATATTCACAGAATATTAGATTAAAAAGTGCAATATACAATTGTCACTATTACTGTCCTACTTACATTTTCATTCGTTGAACAAAGAACAAGAAAAGGCGTGATCTATTAAGTGTCTTAGAAAATATTCATTAGTACATGAGGATGAAAATTTAAAATTCGTTCTTTTTTACTTCTCTAATATAATTTTTTTTCTCTAGTTTTGACATTGATGGACAAAATTCTATTTATGGTAGAATATTGTTACTGCTCTTTGTTGAATTACTCTTGAATCAATCAATATACATGTGTCTGCGTTGTTCTTTCTCCTTCTCTGTATTAAAAATCAAATGAAAAGAATTTATTTTTGAATGTTTTCAGAATGTACAAAAAATCATTTTTAATAAGTATGACATAATAAATCTTTGAAGTCTTATACAAACAATGCACGAACAGATAGCAATTGTTTGTACTTGAAAAAAAAGAAATTGTAATACACATACAATTGAGAGAATTAAACAATGGTAGTTTACGTCTCCTTCTGAATTCAATCTTAATTGGTTTGTAAAATAAACAACATCAAACTGAGACTGAAATGAAGTTTATATTTAATATTCAAAATAACATGTTCATTTGACGGTATTACACAAAGTTTTCACTTCTTAAGATGGAAAGAATAAGCTACTATAATTCTCTTCCTCGTTTTTTCATTGATACTCAACAATCAATCTCCCTCCTCTCTAATTCAGTAGTCAATACTATTAGCTCGAATATTCGAATAGTAGACAAGTTCTATTTCTAAACTCTATGATTGATATACCAACTAAGCTAGGGTATCTTACAGCCTACTTATGTTTCATTATTAATTAAAAGAGTATGAGGGACTTATCTGGACGGGTGTACATATGACATCTGGTTGCTATATTGTCTTCGTGTGATTTGAATTGTTTATGAAGTGTCGATTAGACGATGACTAATAATAAGCGGGTTGTGTTACAGAGATGGGTGAGTACGAGTACATTCGAGTACAAAATTCCTAGTACTCGTACTCATACTCGCACTAAGGACTCTTTTTAACGCGTATTCGAAAAGTACTAGAGTATCTTCCGAAAAACGAGCAACCTTTATTTTTAATATTTACGTATTCAAAAATCGATTTTTTTCAGAACAATCGGCTTCTTTTAAAAAATTTTATACTGAAGTACTTACTCAAGTACTTTTCAGAAAATACTCGTACTCAACCCTCAGCACTCATACTCACAACTCCGTGCACCCACCCACCTCTGTTGTGTCAACAGTGTCAATTTCATCGTTGGACTTCATTTAAATTAATTTCAATTGTTGACTGATTATCTATGAGAAACAGCGAAGTACAGTCTAAGAGATTGGTTTTAATAAGGACAATTATTATTTTAGTTGTAAAAGATATACAGCACTGACCAGAATTATAGGTTCATCTTTATTTTTAATTTTTCTACTCAACCATAATACCTAGAACAAATGTGAAGAAAGATTTGAACAACCGAAAGAGTTTATAATCAGATGAGATGCATATGAAAATTTCATTAATTTTCCTGCAACCAG